>SKCR01035345.1:0-164271 GCA_019454045.1 Zanthoxylum bungeanum | reverse complement strand
TCATTGACATGTGTTAGACGTTGTATACATATTATAAATACTTTCAGATATATATATATATATATATATATATATATATATATATGCACACTTATATTCATGATCTCGTAATTCAGTTTATTTAAGTTATTAAGTTGCATGTGTGACTGAGTAAAACATTGCATCGCATTAAGATAAAAGCAAGTGTTCTAGTGTATGATTTAGAGGCTTAGGTGACAGTGGTATCTGTTGCTTGCCGGTAACATTCCCGTACTGGGGATGTTACAAAAATATCCTCAAGTTGTTGAGATATTTATGAAATTATAATAAAGCTTTTGTGTGATTATAAATTTAGATTAATCTAATTAATCACAATTGGTCTAGTAAATAATTAATGTTATCTAATAACATTTAATTACTTTGATTGATAAATATAATATCAAATATTATTTATTATCAAACATAATCGGCTACCTGAGTGCTCAATGAGTATACTTTATATTGTGGAACTCTCTAAGTCCAGACACGTTTGTCATATAAGCCTAACTGATATGTACGCAATTCGACCACCTCCAAAATTTCGAAGAACACGAACAATCTTTCTGAACTATACAAGTAGATGTCATCACATATGTTTAACAATCCTTCCATCGTAAGCTATCCGAGTTGTGTTTAGGAAACATAAATTACACCATCAAGTTTCCAAGGCGCACATCTTGTATTGTCGATATGTCCATGATTCCTTACCACTAACCAGAACACTATTTCCTTATATATATGCGATCAACCCTAGGTGATCGACTTTAGCCAAAGTCTTAATCGTGACCCACTAACATGGATACCTTAACCCCTTTATGGCACATATACGAGCCGATGTATCCTATCTGGATACACACTTCATTAATGAGACCCAATGAACATCTAGCGGTCAGAGCATGAAAGGTCTTTAACATACATGACATCAAAGTGTGGAGGATCACACACAAAATCAATGTTATCCTACTGTCAAAGGATCACATATGCTACTCGACTCGATGAGATTCTTAATGACGGTGGTGTGTACTTCCAACTATTATATTAAGTGGATTTAACTCACTGGACTAAATCAGCGTTGCACGCGCGCTCTTTCACTTCAGCACATGCAATGCGCTTGCAGTAATTGCTTGTGCATATATGCACATTTTTTTATATTAAGTGTTATTTCATTAACTCTTTTTCCAGTGAGCTGATAAAAATATGGTTTTTAACCCATTAAGATTCCAAGCTTCCCTAAACACTTTCAAACACCTAAATTTTAATTTACCATCAAAATCAATATCAACACATATCAAAGAATAAAATAATATTTTTTTAAAACATCAAATATTTTTACAAAAATATAAATTTATTCAAAATACGCACATGCGTAAATTTCTAATCTAAAATACAAACCAAACAAGAACCTCACAATAAAGTAACTCATGAACCATTTTAGGTCACTCAAATGTGGTCAAGTGATTCTAAAATGATACTTATAGCTCCAAACTTTTATCTAGAATTCCAAGCTCTAATTTTATGTTCATGTCCAACATGAACATTTTTTACCCAATTACAAACATATCATGTTTATGCTTCCAAAGGATCCATACAAAAATTTATTACCTAATTTCAACTTCAAGCTATATTATTATGTATTAAATAAAAAAAAAATTACTTATTAGAAAAGATCAAACTTACCTAATAACCTTGAACCAAAGATCTAATTTTCTTCTCCTTATTGAAAAATGTAGAGAACTTCTAAAGCTTCTCCAAGCTCTTCTTTAGGCTAAATTTTCTTATGCTTTTTCGTATGTTTGCTTAATTAAAGACTTGCTCAAGCTTGCCTTTTATAGTCTAGTTTATTTAATTTTTAATTAATAAAAGTTCTAATCAATTTTTAGGTGGGCTTAGTCCAATTTGTCCAAATATGTATAATTATTTATGACTAATCACTTTTGTCTACCACTTTGATTTAAAACAATTAAATCTAGAAAAAGTTTAACCAATTGATTAGTTCATTGTCTACCACTTTAATTTAATCCAATTAAATCAAGCCAAATACACTATTATTATATATTTTATAATTATCAAAATATCTTCCATTGATATAGATTTATGAAATTACAACAAAACCATTGTGTAATTATTTATTTAACTATTAAATAAATTTAGATTAATCCAATTAATTCAATTGGGTCAAAGTAAATAATTAATGTTATCCAATAACACTTAATCATTTTAATTGATAATTATAATATCAAATATTATTTATTATCAAATATTATCGGCTACCCAAGTGCTTGATGGAGGATCACACACAAATCAATGTTATCCTATAGTCAAATGATCATATATGCTACTCGACTTGATGAGATTTTTATTGACGGTGGTGTGTGCTTTCAACTATTAGGAATCACATGTGAGTCATTTAGTATTCGCTCTAATAAATACCCACAAGTTTATATGAGATTGGATTAAACCATTGGAACTCCAATTCCAATATACGACATGTGCTAGTCTTATAGGTTATAGGAATTCGACCATATTCTAAAACTGACTATGAATATTTACTTTAAGAATAGTTTATAATAGTATTATTATCTCAATATCGGACCACCTAGTATCCAATATTACTGCATGATTATTCTAAAGTCGGTGTCATTTTCAGCATATTTAAAAATAATATACATTATGACATAATAATTACCATTAACAAGCTTGAAATGAAAATATAGTTATTTTATTTATAAATAATAAAACATAATGTACAATAGATTATTCGGATTGGAGCTCCAAACACAAACTCCAACAGTATTTACTTTAAGAATAGTTTATAATAGTAATACTATTATAAACTATTTTAAGGTCGATGTCATTCTCAGCATATTTGCATCCAAGGCTAATAAGATGTCAATAATAGAAAAATAAAAAGCGTACATGAGGGTCCTGTTTTACCTTTCAGCTCTGGACAATCACATTTCCAGTGTCCAGACTTCTTACAATATAGACACACATCACGAGCTACTGTTAGTCTTGCAGATTTATACTTTGAGGGTTTGTAATATCCTAAATTTTTCGGAGTAATTCTAGAAGAATTCCGAATTAAAGTTTAGGTTTTGGAAATCGATGATGTTCGAAAATAAGAGTTTATGTGTTAGAAAATAGGTCGAAATATTTTAAAGTGAAGCTTCGTCGAGTTGGAAAAAGCGTGGTTTCGAGAATCGATTGCGCGATACATGTTTATATTGTTATATGCAGAACGTTTGTTGTTTCGGCTAAAAAATAGCAAACGAACTCCAATTGAGCGTATTCTTGAACCATTTAACTCGGTTTTCCGAGATGAACAACTTTCGTATTGGTCATTTTTCGAAATTCATATCAGAAAGGCTTCTAAAATATGAATTTTCATGAAAGCTCTATGGCAGGGTCCGGACTATAATTTGGTGGGGGCCAAAACGTAAATTTCAAATTTTTTTTCTGTAAATACCTCAAAGTTTCTAACAATTACGAAAAACACATAACTTTCTAAAATCTCTTAACTCGACCATCTGCCCTAAAAAAATGATCCAGCAAAGACCTATTCGCGTCGGCGGAAAGACGGCCCAGAGGGGTTCGACAGCCACCCCCTCAATCTTGTGGTGGCCGGCGGGAACCACTGATTGCCGCTGATGGTGAGAAAATGAAGGATATTCACGCGAGCTTGTGTTTTCTAATCCTGACTCGTCGCTTTGTTTCACGGCCCCTGAAGCCCTCGAAGAGTACTACAAGTTGGCTGTGATAGTTTTTTTTTGTTCCGTGCACGGTTACACTTAAAACAAGGAATAAAGTAGCAGTGAACAATATCCATGAATGCATAGTAGCTCCGATTGAAATTTCATCGATTCCAGAGCGTTCGTAGGATCGTTTGGAGTCTGTTTATGCCCTTGAAATCTCGGTAAGACCTCTCGATAAAAACTCGCTAATTTCAAGTTTGTGTTATATGTTCAGATGTATCAAGTAGCTTCGTAAAGTAGTGTTATGATATAAATTGAATTATTTGAGCATGAGTATATTGAATTTTTGTATTTGGTAGAATCCGAGTGAAAACAGAACGAATTAGATCTATCCGATAGATTATGCAAGTTTCCGGTAAAAATGGATTTTACGTTTATTGATGTTTTTTTTATTGTAATGATAGATATGAGATATATATGTTGATATGATAATATTTAGATAAATCTAGGTAGGTTCGGAGGGTTCGAGACCCTTCTGTAGCGTTTGCGGAAATATTTTCAAAAGATTTTCCAAAAACACGTAAACAGAGGATTTAAGTTAACTAGTGGCTTGGATTTGTTTTTAATGATGTTTTAAGATTATTGAAACTGAAAATATTGAAATCGAACTTGATTTGGTTGTCCCAGAAAGATCTAAAAATTTTTCATAGTTAAGTCGAGAATTCTGTAAAGTCGTGATTCTGACGGCGCTTCTCCATTTGTTATGACAGATTTGACTAGGACCTGAAGTGCTCGCAAAGTGATCGTAAGTAACCCGTGCGAAGTTGATGGACTATAAACAATATGTTAACATCGAAGCAGTCACTCAAAACAGTACACAAAAGTGAGTAATTTGTAGTTTCGATCAAAAGTTCCAGTGGCCGATTTAATTGAGCAAACACTTTTAGACAATTTCTAGAATATGAAAGATCTAAAACATAAATTAGACACATTGCATCCAGTTGCCACATACTTTAGACAATTAAAATCTAATATAGACAGTAAGCATTTTGTATTTTTTGCATTATACAGTAGTAGACAGCCTGATATTTACAATTATTGGTCCGATATTGTTAGACAAATAAAATGTTTTCCAAAACCAAATTACAAGGGTTTTTATTCTCTAGAATAAGCATGCATGACATTGTGGGGACCCAATGCGCCATTGTATCTTAGACAAGATCCACCACATGCACCTCCTCACACCAGCTCATCATCCACACAACCGACATATGATATAGCATCATCATCATTTTCTAAAATAGTTTTTTTTGAGACCAATGGAAGCAAATGGCTAAAACAGTCAGAACTCTTAGTAAACTGGAAGTTAGATTAGAAGAACATTTAGACATTTTAAAGACTATATTAGAACAAAAAAGATAGACATATACAGTATCTCCAAAATCATCTTGCATCCATGGTAGCTAGGCAAGCAAAAAAAAATAATTAGAAATTTAGAAAAAGAAAAACAAGAGATTCATTTAGACAAAAATTAGCATGTAGACAGTAGAATTAATGCATTACACGATTTATTTACTATCACTTATGCAAGTCAACAAACTCAGTTTCTAAAATTAGAAGCTGTACTTGGAGATTCTCTAGACATCATAAAAGAATCTAAGAAAAACCTTACATAGAAAATACTTAGCCATAACTACAAAAGTATTAAACCCTTTCGATATTTTCTTAGAAATAAGCCAATTTTCCCGAAAATTATGCAACAAGTTTCCCATAGACACTTTTTCCCTCGCATTTTATTTTCTTCAAATATTATTAACTAGGATTACACACAAGACCAAGAAATTTATTTTTTGAAGCCTTATCCTTTGGAAAGATTTATCAAATAGAATCTTCGTTAGCAGATATTAGATATTCATTTTATTCTGGAACACTAAACAGAGCCCTAGACATCATTCGTCTTACATCTCCTATAATTATAAATTTCAGATCAGTACCACCCAGACTCAGTCATGTAAATAATAAAAATACATGTATCATTCTATCAGTATACCACTACAAGAAAATAGTCAAATAGCGATGGAAAAATCTGTAGTTATTCCGTCGCTAATGGTTAATTAGCAATGGAATAGAGACGAAAAAATTTCATCTCTATTTCGTTGGTCGCAAAAAAATAACGACTCCCGTATCTATTTAGCGACGGAATAATTTCAGTCTCTATTTAGCGATGGAAATGATGTCGCTATTTACCGATGGAATAAATTTCCATAGCTAAATAGCGACGGAAATTCCATAGCTATTTAACGATTGAATAAATTTCCATAGCTAAATAGAGACGGAATTTTCGTAACTATTTCATAGCTATTTATTTTACAAAAATTTTAAAAAGCAGCAATTTTAAAATTTTAAATTGGTAGGAAATTTAAAATTTTAGATAGGGGAGAAATTTAAAATTTTAAAGATGTGAACTTTTAAATTTTATAAATAAGGGAAACTCTTAAATTATAGAAAGAGAAAATTTTTAATTTTAGAGAGGCAGAAAATTTTATAATTATAGAGATTTAAGAAAATTTTAAATTGTAGAGAGAAGAAATTTTTAAATTTTAAATAAGGGAAAATTTTTAAATTTTTGAATGGCACCGTAATGTCCCCCAGAAGTTTTGACACACCACTATCCATTTACATCACCTTAAACCAAAAACAAAATATTAGTGTTTGTTTCTCAGGAAAATTTAAAAGTGGAGATAAGAAAAATGAAAGATTGATAATGGGAGTTGAGGTATGAAAAATTTGATGATAAATGGAGTAGAGAAAGAAAATTTTTGATGGTGTATTGGAGTTAAGAGTTAAAAAGATTGTGGTGTATTTATTGAGGAAGAAAATAAGAGAAGCGGGAAGATTTATAAATTTTTTAGACATTTGAAATTTTCATAAAGTGGGAAATTTTTGAAATTTGACGAAATTTTGCGACGGAATAAAGATTCCGTTTCTATTTAGCGACAGATTAGTGACGAATAATCCGTGTCTATTTTTTAAAAAAAAAAAGTGACGACGAAGGAATAAAATTTTGGAGGGATTGAACATTTTAAAAAAAGCTACAAAATTGAGATTTCGTTTCTATTTAGCGACTAAATATCAATTCCGTTTTTATTAGCGACAGATATATTATGTTTCTAATTAACAATAGTTTAGTAAATTAGAAATTAAAATGAAAATAAAAATAAAAATTTAAAATTAGCTACGAAATTGAGATTCCGTTTCTTTTTAGTGACGAAATATTATTTCCGTTCCTAATTGGCAACAGAAAAATTCATTTTCTAATTAACAATAGTTTTGTAAATTAGAAATTAAAATAAAATTTTAAAATTAGCTACGGAATTGAGATTTCGTTTATAATTAAATTGAATTTGAAATTCATTGAAATGGAACCAGTAGTTCTGAAAACTTCTTTTACAAAAACAAATAATTTTAATTTGAATATTATGATCTTATATTAATGAAATAAGAAAATGCCCGGTAACATCAATTACAGGACCTAAACTAAAAAATTATTCGTGATTTAATGAGAAATTTTGGTTCAAAGATCAAACCGCGTTTCTGTTTTGATGACTTCGTGAAATGATCAATTTAAAATTGTAACGACCGGAAATCTCGATTGCTGTTACACTGTGAGACGAGTGTTATATAATATAAATTATGTTTGGACACGTATACTCTCATGAAATGACTTTGAGAACGATCGGAAAATTTTTCGAAATTCCAATACTAGATGATACGATGTTCCACTATGGACAGCTCATGGTATTTGGGCCATAACTTTCTCATACGAAAACCGATTTTTATGAATTTTATATCACCATAAATCTGAGATCGAGACCTACAACTTCCGCGTTGAACATTAACCCAAATTCAAACCAGAAAGGGGTTGAAAATACATAGGATAAATTCAGATGAATAGTACCCGATTGTCATTCTAGTAAAATCTCAAAGTTTCTATAAATTTCTACATTCTTCTTTAATTTTACCAATTTTAAATAGTCCCTAGTATATAAGGGGAGCACTATTCAACATTTCAGAAATTAGAAAAGAGACAGAAAGAATTGAACGTAGGAGAGAAAGAAGAAGGAAGAAAGAAGGGGAAAAAGAAGAAAGAGAGAAGAGAAGGAATAAGAAGGAAAGATGAGGAGATGAATATCATTCCCCACAAGCTAGAAAGAATATTGACAACCATTAAAGGCTTGGAGAAGTGATGGAAATCGAAGGAAAAGAGGTAATAAAAACATGACCCAAATGGTAATACTTTGAGTTTTAATGATTTGATAATTGTAGTATGTTGTGAGCTTGAGTGTGATGACGATTGAGTGATTGTTGTGTTAAGAAAATGGTGATTGTGGGAAACCCCAACTTGTTAAATTTTTAGATGTAAAACTAAGTAAAGTTCATAGGATAGATATAAGTTGGTGTTGAGTAAGATAGTGATATTGTTGTGGATATTTATTGAGGCTTCATGGAATGATTTAAGTAATGAATTTGATATAGAAGTATTGAGGATGTATATAGGTAAGATAGACTTGAGAAAACAGTGTAAAAAACTGAAAACCAGGTGCGCGTCGTGACGCCCAAGGGGTCTGCGTCACAACGCGTACTAAAAAATAAGGCAGATTCATTTCTGGATTGGCCACGTCGCGATGCAAACTAGAAATTTTCATGTATTAGTTTCTGGAATTGTACGCGTCGCGATGCGTAAGGACTTATGTCGCGATGTGAGAATAGAATTTCCCCAAATCAGTTTTGATTCATTCCAGTTCTACCCCAGCATGTTAGAGGCTACCCTAAGGGTCTCATATTAGTTCGTCTATACACAGTACATCATGATATAAGTACGATATGCCTTGAGATAATAATAAAAGTCCTTTGAGTAGATATATTTAGTTTAATTCAGAGTATATTACCCAACCCACTTTCTAATCAAATTTATCAATTAGAGATCGTCGCAGGAACCAGAGTTTTCTTCAGCAAGTGAGTAATGCCACCCAGATTCCAAATCAGTGAGTGGACACTCTCTTTCTAAGTTAACTTTTCATTTAATTATTTAAGTAAAGACTTTTTTACGCACCTAGGATGTTAGTTGATTTTTATTACAGTTATTTTATAAAAGATCATGTTTTAAGAGACGTTTTAGAAAGAGATATTTTCAAAGCATGGTTTTCTGTTTTCGAGGCATGGGGGAAAACCCACCTCAGTATGCAACTTGATACAGACATGGAATTAACGGATGACATGTGCACATGTAGAGGACTGGGGGGACGGCGATACGTAACACCCTCATATCCTAGTTCAGGACTAGGGAGGACAAATGCCCATAGATCCTAAATTCAGAGCTTGGAGAGTAGCATAGATCCGCACCCCCAGTTCTAGTTCAGTGGCTTGGGGGACGGTGATACGTAACACCCTATACGTCATTTTTTCAGAGACAGAGATCAGTTTTCAAAAACTGTTTTTAGATACAGATTTTAGAGAGAATTTTTCTAGAAATGAAAGTTTTCAGAAACATCAGTTGTATAAGAAACTTTCAGAAAAGATAGGTTTTGCAAAAGTTTTCAGACAAGATTTTCAGAAAAAGAGTTTTGAGTTTTCAGATAAGAAAAGATTTTCATATAAGATTTTCCTGGGAATACTTTGGTTTTAAAACCAGACATTTTTCATAATAGTATTTCGGTTTCCGTTTTAAATTGTCCACTCACTTAGATCGTTCAAATGGTCTAACCCCCCACTCTCAGTTTCTCTGTTTTGCAGGTATTTTCGGAGGACGAGCTCAGGAGGATTGATATACTGATGGTAGTCACTAAGGAGTTGGTCGACCAGGTTAAGTCATGGATAAAGTCCAGTTCGGTCAGAGTCAGAAAAAATTGTACGTGATATAATATATATATATATTATATAGTAAAGGTCACATGTATATTGCATCATAGAAATTATTGTCAGTGTTGAACTGTGTATTTAAACAGAGTACTTAGTTTTAAGAGTATTATGCATACATGGTTTATGAGCTGCGCAATGGTCCCACACATGCGTTTATATATATGAGATAAAAATAGCAGTTATCAGAAGTCAGAGGCTCAAGGGGATAATACGGTCTATCCCTTGTCTGTAGCATCTCCCAGATTGGGGATGTTATAAAGATGGTAGCAGAGCATGGTCTAGGGAGTCAGTGACTGCAGTGGGCAGAGTGCTGGGATCTTGTATATGTAGTATGCCCGGGATACTAGTATATAAGTCACCACTTCTCCATTATCATATCCTTGAGTACGTCCTCAAGCTTCATAGATAAGTCAGTAAGAATTTCCAAATTATCTAAATTCTCTTCTTAGTAAAAGTACCAAAATCCTTATTCTAGTTAAAGATTCTTCCGTAGTAATCTTGGACAATTAGCTGAAGTTCAAGACAAGTTGAGAGAACGGATAGTAAAGTTCTAAGAATAACTACCCAAGAAAATAGAAAGAGAAAGAGAAAATTAGAAGGAAAAGTAAGGAAAGATACATGGATATTCAAGTAACCAGAGATAGTAGTGGAAGAGACAAAAAATAAATGAATAGAAAACACTAGAACCTACAATAGTAAAAGGAATATAGCAAGTCTAAGAAAGAGTAAGAGTGAGAGTGCCAAATAAATCTATGTAAGGTTTCCTCATTTTCGTAAGATTCATTTCTTCCTTAGGAAGTTCCTTCAAGTCAAACTAGTAGCCTTTGAATATCCCATGTAGATGGCAAGTTCTCCGAATAGTAGAAGATAGTATGGAGTATGAGAGAGATAAGAATTCAAAATTAGAAATGGGATTTCCGAAAGACTGGAGACGTCAAGAAAGGAGAATAGATTATAGGTCCCCAAACCCAGGCCCGTAAGTAAGTGAATGAAGGCTGTAAATGGAGATGAATAGTTACCTTACCCCAAACGACCCGACATAGATACGACCTTGACCTACCCAGATCCCTACCCTTTATAAATACCGGATGAATGAATTGTCCTGAAAGAGTCTATCTTATATCTATCTTACACGAGTAATAAACTTTATCAGGACATGGAGTACCAGAATGAGGATGACGATATCCATCGAGATGAAAGAGCTTGTTCCAACCTTTATTAGTAGAGAGAGCTATAAGGAAGCCGACGAGGGTTTATCCAAAAATAAGAACATGAGATATGAAATGGTAGATCACTTAGAAAAGGTCCAAGAAAATTTTGAGGTAGAAAGAAGAGAAACTAACATAGTGAAACAATATACAAAAGCCAACGTAAGGATTATAGTACTAGTAGGAGCCTATAGAATAGACCAACATAGTAGAAACCCATAGATCAGATCAATGCCCATAGAAAATTTATGTAAGTTCAAAAAGATAGACTCGTGAGATCGAAAACACTCAAGAATTATCAGGAATACCAAAGTGAACAATATGATTAAAAAGGCATAGTTATGGCCTATAGCAAGCGCAGAGAGCAGAAATTTAGAAAATGGCCCATAAGACCAAAATACCGCTAGTCCCGGTACCACAGTAGAGAGTTAAGAGATTGGATTTAAAAGTAGTGAGAAGGAAACAAAAAAAATGACAAGATAATTCAGTATAAATAGTGACATAGGAGGCGGTAACATAAGTAAAGACCTTTAAGTGATTGATAAGGGTTAAAGAAACCTTAAGACATGTAGTACTTGACCCAGAGCAAATGACGACCTCTCCTTCTAGTAGCCCCGACTCTAGTAAGTATATGGATACCTAACCAGATCTTTACCGAGCCTAAGTAAATAACGAAATGCCTATGTACATATCTCTACAGAATACATATATTCACCCTTTCGCTTAGAGCTCAGTAAGGAGAAGAATCAGTGAAGAAGTGCATTTGGTAAATTAGATGAATTGTGAGATGACTGGATAGCCATATCAATGTGTTCAACGGAACATAGATAAAAAGCACGAGATAGAATAGTTCAAAGTCATGATAAGTCGAGCCAAATCTAGAAGACATCTTATTGAGAAAGAATGACTAGATAAAGAGTAGCACATGGACCAAAAGATTTAGTATAGATGTCCTAAGCAATCGAAGTTGATAGAGTTTTCAAGAGAGTAAATATGCAAGGAAGTCAATGAACTGAGGTAAGAAAGAAAACCTATGTAGCAGAGTGAGCTTCCTAAAGAATGAATAATAAAGAGAGTATAGTAAGACTATGTGAGAGAGAAAAAGAAATGATTTAAGGTAGTTAAGAAACAAAGATGAAATAGTAGAGTATTTTAGAAAGCATGGTGCTAGAGAAAGCTCATAATAATAAATAGTATCACCAATAGTCTGAAGGAGGATCAATAGTGAAGTGAAACAGGAAACTCGAGTAGTATCTAGCAGAAGAATTTTATTACGGGATAAGCAGCAAGTACAACCACTGTATAGTTAGGCAGTGAGATCACCACCATCCGAAAGACATCAATACCCACCCCCACCCTCCCAACCCTCGTTACATAATGACAACAAAGTTGGATCCTGGTTTTACTTTAAAGATATTGCCAAAAGTAATTAAATACACAGTAAAGTAGGACGAAATATAAAAGTTTCCAGATTTAGTACAAGAATGGGGTAAAAAGGAGAAAATGTGCTAAGTAAAAAGGTTTAGAAGAAAGACAATTTATATGAGATGATTAAAAGAGAAAATAGTAGTTAAGCAATAACGGAATATAAAGGAACCAATGATAGACACAATTAGAAAATTGTAAGGATGATGCCCCTCAAGGCGAAAGACAGATTCAAAGGAACCAACAATTCCATGAATAGTTAGGAACAAGGAAGAAGACATGAAGGACATCAAATGATAGGTAGAGGTAAAATTGTGAAGATATGACGATAATAAAATAGATACCAGACAAACAATGATAGATGTGTATAATGATAAGATAAATTTTCAATAAGTGATAAGGAAAAGTAAGCTTTCGGAATTGAGATAAGACTAGAATTTTATCGTATAAGTAAAAGAAGAAAGTTGGATGATAATGACCCATATGTTCTTTTTGTAATGCACCATTAAGCATAATGTATGAGATAATTCAAGAAGAGACTAAGTACAACTTAGAGACGATCAAGGAAAATAAGAATACTGGAATTATTGAGATTGGGACATCTCATAACAGGATAAGATTTGAGAGATAATTGGAGGATGAGCATTCTAGAGTAGAAGTTGGGGTTTTGGGCAAAAGGCATAGCGGAAGCGCGGTTCGGGCGAAATCGTAATTTCAAAACTTTTTCAAATTACCGAATGAATTATTCAATATCCAATATGAATAATTCATTCATATTTCACCTAAACACATTTATTCGATATCAAATAATGACATAAATAAGGTAGAAACTTCACGAAACTTTTACGAAACATTTTTCCGCAAAATGACGCAAAATGCATTTTTGACCGAACCGACCACCCAACACTTATGGGACTGCCCAGGTCAGCCCCAATAGTGTTAGGGCAGTTCATGGGCTGCCCGAATAGTGAAAAATTCACTGTTTGGACAGCCGTCACCCGGTTGGCTCGAAAGTCACCTGGTAACGCCGTTTTTGACCATTTTCGCTTATTTCAACTCCGAAACAATTTCCGGCAATTGTTCCAACACCCAAAACACATCCAATACATTTATATGACATCAAATTCATAAATATAAACACTGTTTTTCAAGATCTGATCCAGAACACAAATTTGTCAATATTTCATGCTTTAATCTAATTTTTTCAAGATTAATTAATTAATCAAAACACAAATCAAAGTCACCACACATGAAGCACCCAAGAACAATTATAGGCATTAAAAGAGTGGTCATAACACTCTAGAATGGCAATATATCATCTAATGATGAAATTGGACAATAATTACACTAATTCCATCTAAAATACTTCACACATGCAACACCACTTCCATATCCATCCACCACAATCAAAATCCCTAATTTTATCAAACAAAGGAACCCTAGAACTATTCTAACAATTCAAGAAAATATGAAACAAATTTCCAAGCTTTGGGTTGTAGAAGATTACCTTTAACCCCTTGATTTCCTAAGCTTTTTCTTGAATTTTCCTTTATTTTCTTCATGATTTGATCAAACAAACCCTAGGGCTTTTTCTCTCTCAAGTTTCGGCTATGGTTGTTAGAATAAGGAAGATGAAAATTTTTACCTTAAAAAATCCAAGTCACCGACTTTCTAGGGTCAAAATGGTCATTTTTGCAATTTAATTTCATTAAATCAAAATCAATATAAGATAAGCTCTAAGTTGGACAAATAAAATTTGAACACTTAAGCTTAATAAATCATGCCATGTGTCACCAATAATAATTAAAAATATTTCATAACAATTATGAAAACGTTTATCAATTAATTATTCAAATATTTAACAATTAAATATCTAAATAATTAATTAATATAATTATTATTATATATGTATTTTTATTTACATTAAATAAAAAATACATATATTTATGGCATGTGTCAAAATCTCATTTGAAAAATAATTAATATGTATCAAATCAATTTTTGTATCAAATACAAAATACATATTAATTACGATTGACCAAAAAAGCCCTTATGCATGTGTTATCGTTTAACCGATTAAACGATCCGAATTAACTCATTTAATCTGTTGAAGTATTATGAATAATCTGTATTATTCATAACGAGTTGCCCAAGTGCTCAACGAGTACACTTCATATTGTGGGACTCTCTAAGTTTAGGTTTATCCGTCACGAAATCCAATTTCGTATCCATCATTCACCCATTCATGAATTATGACAACCACAAATAATCTCGCTAAACTATGCAAGTCGAGGTCATTACATACGTATAATTCCTCCGTCACAAGCTATCCATATTATACCTGGGATATAGATAAGAACGTCAAATCCGTTCGGTATAATATAGTCGACTTTCAATTTATGATCTCTAAATAACACTCGGAACTGGTTTCCGAAGTTATACCACGACCATGGATTTACTAGATCGCAAACATGTGTAGGATGCATATGCCATGTACACAGGACTGTCAGATCCTCTCTTGATAGGCACTGGATATCATGAGTATCAGTCCAGACCCAACGAACAGGAGGAGGTCTGATCATGAATAGATCGGTGACATGACTGCTATCAAAGTGTGGAGGATAACTCATATATCCCACTGTGGTATCTCAAGTTGAAGGACCACTATGCTCGCTCAACTCGAGAAGATTCCTATTGACGTTGGTGTATCATCTATTAGGAAATCTTCAGTGTGTCGTTCAGTGTTTATCAAATAAAACCTACATGTCTATACGAGTCTCCCGAGACTCATGGTTCATTGGGACCATCAGACCAAGTCACGATATACGACATGTATTGGTCTCAGAGGATTTTACTAATTGACCTGTGTTAGTAAATCTTGACGAGGAACTTTATTTAAGGATATACATCTTATAGTGCGCTTCCCAATGTCAATTACAAACTATGTTATAACTGCGCACTATATTATAAATCCTAGGGTCTTTGTCTAATATACATGTATCACTAAATCAGATTTAGTTTCGATCTAATCGTAATTGAGTATCCAATCGTAATTAGATCGAATATGTGTATAAGAGACAAGAGGTGCTACCATTAAATAAATAATATTATGGAAAAATGAATTTCTCGTATTTATGAATCAGACATAAATACGATCCGGATTGGCACTCTGAGCACCAACCCTAACAATTTCTCCCATTTGCTCTAGTGCCAATCCACATTATCATATACAGATCTCAATGGCTATCACATACTCATAGCCCTCAATAGCTCACCTAGCACTCAAGAGGTAGGCAACAACAAGTAAGTCCGCTTTAAAAAATTGAGTCCGTCCAACAAACTCAATCATTTTCATTAGCCAGCATCATTTATATTTTGTAGAATCCAAATTCCACATCAATATGACTCAGATGCTATATCAGTATTATGCTATAACTATTGAGTTGTCTATGTATTTAGAGATCAAATCCAAATACTATGAGACAACCGCAAGCACTACACTAATATGAAAACTTCTAATCTATATGGTCACTATGCAACTTCATAAGTCAATACTTCATAAGTTGTAACCGATTCCACTAATTTAGTAGAATCAACGGTGACACTCCCACTGCATCTTTTCTGACTTTATATGGCATAGACCATCTAATGTCATGATTAGGATCAAAACTAATCTGATCTTATGGTTGCAGACTAAATTCTCCATGAATAAGAAACTTGTTCTTAATATCTCAAAGATCACAAAGAACATGTTTCAAGATCCATCATATGGTCTGTAGCATATCAAAATAACTCGTAACAATTACAATTAAATTGATATCTTTAATCGCACATAATATAGTATTCATTACACCATCATCCTATGATGCATAAGATTGACTAGACATTCCAATCGATCTCTCTTTCGACAAAGGAATTATCCTTTACGAAAGATGAATACTATATATATAAAAGACACGTTAATTGTCAAATAGTTATACTAACTGTCATACAGATAGTCATATTGTGTCCTTTATTAGATCATATCTAATTCGCGATTAATGAGAGTATCTCACAAGTCTCTTAGTTTTATATCATATATGAAACCTTATATCAAATATAACAGAGACTACTCCCACTGCTTTCACGGAGAAAGGAAGACTTAAGTAAACCTTTTTACTTCACTAACATCTCATTATTACTTTAATAATGATAATATAGTTATGATATATAACACTATAAAGAAATTTGTATGCTCCCACTGACCCTACTATCAAATATGTATTCTCTATGCTTTGATAAAATCAGATAATCTGACTGTATCAAAATTAGAGAACATAAATTTTCGGAAAGCTTATCTGAGTCTTCAATAGGCTCTATAAGCTAGTATATCAAACTTTGATCTTAGCAGAATACAAACTCTAGGGCCACTCTAGAATGAACTCTTCAAACAAAGAAATCACAACGGATCTCTCATTCGAAGAAATCACTCAAGAACGCCACTTTGTATTCTTTAGCCAAAATACATAGTTTAATATCAACATTAACCAACAGATCTTTAATTGTTCAATTAGTGCGACTTGAGACAAGTTTTCTCAGGATCGACAATAGATAGCTGAGTTTAACTTTCTCACAATTATACTATAAAGGTTAAGCCTTTATCAAGCTCACTTTGCTTTTGTTGCGCAAACAATTTGTACAGTTTATGAACAATTAATAACGAAAGCTCAATCAAGTTCAAAACTTGATCGTAGTAAGCTATGAACAATCTTAGATCTATAGTTCAATGGTAATTTCCAAAATCGATATCAAATATCGCTCCCACTATAAGTTATAGGATAATTTTCTTCGATAAGAAAACAACAGAACCAATAAGTATCAAATACTTTGTAAATGATTCTAACATCCTATTAAACTTATATGAAAGATATCATAGGGTCATTTCATCTAATTAATTATGTAGTTCCATTTATAGTTTATCACTCTCACATTTGACTTCAATAAGTCAAGTCTTTTCTACAATTGTCAACATCTGATGTTACACACCAAGTAATAAAATAATTTTATTACACGAGATTATAGAAAATATATTCTATCAAATAGAATACAATATTCTATTAAATAGAATAAATGATAAATTTTTACTTGTACCTCCGAGGCGCAAGTACTTTCAATTATATAACTATTATATAAAAGAAAGTTTCAAATATCAAACCTTTCAAGATTAGAATTTTCTACTATACATATCATATATATAACTGTAGGAACTAATTGAACCTTAATTAAAGAGATGAATTAGTGTTACTGTAGCATAACCTCAAGAGTATTGAAAACTAATTCGGTAACACTCAATATCAACGAATCAAATCATATAAGATTCAATTACTCCCACTGATTAATTCTATCAAGATGGAATCGTGGAAGTTTAATATTGAGTAAGAGTCACATTCATTAAATAACTTTAGAACTAATTGCCATAAATTCATATGTTTGATCATATCAAACATCCTTGAACAATTCAAAGACATACAATGAATTTTAAAATAGAGTTTTCAACACTTCAAATAGAATATCTTTGAACCATTCAAAATATTCTATCCTCGTTTCATTAGAAACATATTGAAAGTTCTCGAACCATTCAAGATATTCAATATATTTTCTTTTAGAAACACGCAACTAAGTCATCACAATTCATTAACTAAGTTACGGAGTAAAGAAAACTATCTAAGGTAATTTCTAATTCATTAAACTACATACATTAAGGAAATCTGAATTATCTGAATTCATTAAGATTAAGTTCCAATTATGGCTACCCCCGCCGGACAGGTATATTCCTATCCTGTAAGGAAATCTACCTAAGAGTCTCTTGCCCAAAGGTGAGATCGTGAGCTATTGAGTCTAAGGCTAAACCTAAAATCCCTTTTCCAAGTTCAATTTAAGTTTACCAAATCAATCTTATTAATGACCAGTTAACAAGAAGCATTAAGACTAAGGCTCAATAAATAAACCTTTATATTACCCAAGACATAAAATAACCATTTATAAAACGGTGATATTGGAATTCATCACAACACTAGATACGAGGTTTAGTTACCCCACATATCTAGGAATATTAAAGACATAAATAAAATAAATGACATAAAATAAAGCTTGGAAATTAAAAAAATAAATTAACAATAAAGAAAATGCTAGGGTTAGAGGATCCACTTTTATTACTTCTAATTTAGATATCTCCCTTATTATAATATATAAACTTGCATTTTGCTAATATCTCACTTTTTGGTAATTCCAAACTTTCCACCTATGGTGTTGTTCTGAAGCGAGTTGCTCCATCAAGATAGTTGATACATTCCAGAATTTCATCATCTAGCCTCTGTCAATCAGGTTGGTGATGCAAGCTTCGAGTTTGTTCGTGGAAAGTTGCATTGCATCATTATTCTTGATGATACTATCTATAACATCAATTCTGAAACATTCCTCCTCATTTTCGGCATTCGGGAATTTCATGGCTTTGAAAACATTGAATGTTACTTCTTGGTCCTGCACCTTCATGGTTAGTTCTCTTTTTTGTACATCAATAACAGTTTGACATGTAGCCAAGAATGGTCTCCCGAGGATGATAGGTACATATTTGTCTTCCTCCATGTTAATGACAATAAAATCTGCTGGGAAAATGAATTTGTCGACTTTGACCAAAACATCTTCCACTACAACTTTCGGAAATGAGAGCAATCTATCAGCAAGTTACAGAGTAACTGATGTGGGCTTTGCTTCTTCAATCTGCAGTTTCTTGTAAATAGACAAAGGTATCAAGTTAATACTCGCACCTAAATCACACAAAGCCTTACCGAAGTAATGTTCTCCTATGGTGAAAGGGATGGTGAAACTTCCAGGATCTTTCAACTTTGGGGGAAGCTTCCTTTGAATGATGGCGCTGTATTCTTCTGTCAATGCTACTGTCACGTAATCTCTCAATCTTCTATTTCATGACAGAATATCTTTCATGAATTTGACATAGCTGAGCATTTGTTCCAATACTTCTGCAAATGGGATGTTGATATGTACATTTTTAAAGATCTCCAGGAATCGAGCAAACTGCTTGTCCAATTTATATTTTTGGAGACACTGTGGAAATGGTAGAGGTGGAGTGAAACTTTCTCGATCATCTTTTGCTTCTTTTTCCTCCATCTGTGGATCTACTTCGCTGCTTTCTTTTAGGACTTCCTCAGTGGATGCCTTGACTCCAACATCTTTGTTGATTTCAGTGCCACTTTTCAAGGTAATGGTTTGATATTGCTCCTTCCCTCGGTTCCTTGGATTTGGTTATGCGTTGCTAGGAAGGTTTCCTTGCGGTCTGTAACTCTGAGCATTAGCCAGTTTTCCCATTTGATTCTCCAGTGCTTTAATAGTAGCTGCTTGGTTTTGAATTAATGCGGCTTGAAAATCATATTTTGCTTCTAGCTTTTTCGAGTGGGCCAGCATTTTTGTTATTCCTGGTTCTTTTTCATACTCATGGCTTTTGTTTTGTTGTTGGAATCCTGGTAGTGGATTGTTCCTTTGCCCTGAATTGTTGCTCCATGCGAAATTGGGATGATTCCTCCACCATGGGTTGTAAGTGTTGGAATATGGATTGTTACCCTGTCTGTTGAAATTGCTGACATAATTCACCATCTCATCATGTTAGTTGTATGATTCTGCCTCTGGTGTTCCTCCATATGGTGAACTTGTGGATCCAGTATTACCCTGCATGCTAAGAGTTTCCATGAATTTGCATATCTGATCCAGCTTGGCATTCATTGTTGTGTTGGCTCCGACTTCGTAGATTCCTGCTATTCGTTGAATCATGCTCATTTTTGTTGGCCATAGAGAATTGTTGTTGGAGATTTTTTCAATTAAATCCCAGGCTTGATCTTTTCATTTTTCCATTAAAGCTCCTCCAGCAACAGCATCAATTGTAGTTCTCATTAGTCCAGAAAGTCCATTGTAGAAGGTTTGGACTTGTAGCCACTTTGCAATCTCATAGTGAGGATATTTCCGGAGTAACTCATTGTATCTTTCCCAAGCTTCGTAGAGGGATTCTGAGTCATGTTGTACAAATGATGTAATGTCATTCCTCACATTTGCAGTTCTGGCTGGGGGAAAATACTTTGCAAGGAATTTGGTGGCAAGAGGTTTCCAAGTTGTGATGGAACCTGCTGGTAGTGAATGTAGCCAAGCCTTAGCTCTGTCTTTCAAGGAATATGGGAACACACACAGTCTAATTGCTTCTTCTGCCACTCGATTGTTATTGAATATACCGTAAACTTCCAGGAAGTTACTAATATGGGTATTAGGATCTTCAGTTGCGGTCCCCCCAAACTGAACTAATTTTTGTTTCATCTGAATGCATGTTTTGATGTCACACGCATTTGCTGGTAAGAGAGGAAGTACAATGCATGATATGAAGTTGTCAACCACCGGAATAGTTCTCAAAGCTTCTGATTCTTCTCATCTAGTGTCTGAGAACATGAAACATAAGAAAACAAAAATAATAAGTAAAAAGAAATTAGACACAAGTAAATGTATCTAACCTTAAAATTAATAGTGAAAGATAAATAAGTCACCGACAACGTCGCCAAAAACTTGATCTGTGATAATCACACATGTTACCCAAGTGCACGTATCACTCAAGTAGTATAAAATATATCGATCCCACGAGGACTTAAAACTTTAGCTATTAATTTATGACGTTAAATATTTACGAGTATCTAATAGATTGATTGTTGTTTGGATGGTGATTTTTGTCTGAAACAAGTAAATAAAATAGTGTGAAAGTAAATTAAAGGAAAATTCAATATTATAAAACTATCTAGGGTTGTGAATCCTTCCAATATCTTTTAAAGATGAAGTGATTATCTCATGTTTGTGCAATATATCAGTTTGTTAACCTGGAACACGAAAATATACAAAAGCCTCTTCCAATGGTCAGATGCAAACACCCAGAGTAACCCAATTAACTATATTCCTATGTTAACGAAGTTATCTGAATTCATTAAGATTAAGTTCCAATTATGGCTACCCCTGCCCGACAGGTATATTCATATCATGTAAGGAAATCTACCTAAGAGTCTCTTGCCCAAAGGTGAGATTGTGAGTGTAGGCACTGTATTTTTGCATGTAAGTCCCTATGATGAGTATCATTTAGAGGCACTACCTTTTAAGTCGCGGAAGTCGCGGGAAACGGACATCGGAAGGGAAAAGTCGGAAATCAGTATTTTGTCGGATTTAACTCGCTTGTTTAGCTTCGGGCTCGCTTGTGGACCTTCGTTTTAAAATCTAAACCTTGGCCCAAAATCCCCGCAAACCATTCACCTAGCCCAAAACCCCTGCAAACCACTTGGCCTTGACCTAAAACCCCCGCAAGCCCACATACCACCATCCAAAGCCAACCACACGCCCAAGCCAAGCCAACCACGTGCCCAAGCCAAGCCCACACACGCCCAAACCCATAGGACACATCCAAAAATAATAAAACACATATTTAACACATGGGAAATTAAAATAAATCAAATAAAATCTAAATAATCACCTACTAAAATAAAAAATTACTTACCTAAACAAAACAAATCATATACCAAATTAAAATAAAAAAAATAAACATCAAATAAACCTATTCCTAATTTAAACAAATCATGTCCCTAATTAAATATATTTTTCCTTGTGTGACACTAATTAATGGTATCCCTTTTATTACACAAATCTTATTCCTTTTCAAACAAGAGAAGCCCTAGCAATTGTCTATAAAAGAAACACAAATCCAACACTCACACCCCCTAGCATTCACGCATAACTCAGACAAAAAATATCAAAGAAAGTCCACGCCTAATACAAGCAAGAAGTAACAAGAAATAATTCTCTTCTTCTCCTCCCTCCATTACCGAAAACACTAAACCAAAACACCCCTATTACCCACAAACACAACCTGAAACTGTCCCCTAATATCACCGAAACAGCACACTAATAACAGCCCCTCACATCACCAAAATAGCCTATTACATCACCGAAAATAGTCTCTAAAACTGCACCACCACATCATCGAAAACAGTCCCTAAAACTGCAACACCACATCACCGAAAATAGCCCCTAAAACTGCACCATAACACCACCGAAAATCACACCTAAAACTGCACTATAACCACCAAAAATCACCATCAAACATCAGCTCCGTGAAAATATAGATAAAAAATAGCAACCTAAAATCGCAAAAATAGCAGCCCAAAAATCGTAAAAATAGCAGCCCCAAAACCGCAAAAATAGTAGCCTAAAATCGGAAAATAGTGACCGAAAAATAGATGCAAAACAGCAGCGAAATGGCAGTGAAACGGAGCAAAAACAGCGGCCCAAACTGCGAAACGGCTAGGGAAAATGTTGAACCAGTTAACCGGAGGAGTTGCGGAGCATCCACCCTTCCGACGTCCGTGTACCGTACTTCCGAGAGACGATTTAAAAGGTTAGACCTGAGGGCACTTTTAGTATTTATTTTCATTCATCTTTTAATTATTTATTGAATTTCATTCGCATGAGAGTCATTGGTTAATGTGTGTTGTGGCCATTGGATGAATGTAAAATGTGTCGTCTCCTGTGGTATATCGGATGGAAACCCATACGTAAATTCCGTAGCCGAATTTGAATGGACGATAGTTTGGTCTGTACTTGGGAGACAACTCCACGTACCACTTGAGCAAACGGCACATATTTCACTTTATTTATCTTGTTTGTTTCTTATCCGCATTTTATATTCCGTCTTTTACTTTCCGTATGTTATTTGCTTGTGTAATGACGATATAGTGCGCATGGGCTTAGTATGTTGGTCTAAAGGTCCTCTATTTGAGAGAAGAAAAGTCTAAAAGACTACCTTTACGACAGTACTTTGCCGTGCCGGACGAAGTATGTTCGATTGAATGCGAGATACGTTTATTCGTGCATGCAAAGTCCTATATCCTTGTCTTATTTATTTTATATGCGTTGTGATGTGATGCACATGGGCTTAGTATGTTGGTCTAAAGGTTCTCTATTTGAGAGAAGAAAAGTCTAAAAGACTACCTTTACGACAATACTTTGCCGCGCCTTTTAATATTCTGCCATTTCTTTTCTGCAAGTTATATGTTTATGTGTTGATGATATAGTGTGCATGGGCTTAGTATGTTGGTCTAAAGGTCCTCTATTTGAGAGAAGAAAAGTCTAAAAGACTACCTTTACGACAGTACTTTGCAGCACCGGACGAAGTATGTTTGGTTGAATGTGAGATATGTTCAATCGAGCATGCGAAGTCCCATATCATTGTCTTGTTTATTTTTATGCATTGTAATGTCATGCGCATGGGCTTATCAAGTTGGATTAAAGGTCCTCCATTTCGAGGGATCAAAAGCCTAAGGGCTACCTTTGCCACGACGTTTCGACGTGCCTTTTATTATCCCGTTATTTGCTTGTTGTGTGTCATTTCCTCGTTTAATCATGCATAATAATGTAACGCGTATGGGCAAATCAAGTTGGATTAAAGGTCCTCCATTTTGAGGGATAGAAAGCCGAATGGCTACCTTTTCCACGACGTTTTGCCCCGGCGGACAAAGTACGTTCGATTAAATGTGAAATACGTTTAATCGAACAATGAAGTCCTATATAGATGTGGGCATATGTCGCATCTCTTTTTTTTCACTTTCATTGTCTATCTTTTGCATCGCATCATTGCACTTTTATCTTAATGTACAACTGCCTCATTAGTTATCTCTTTGCATTATGTACCTAATTACTTCTCTTTATTACGCTTGATTGTGCAATTGCCATTTATTTGTGTTCCCACATGTATAAGTATAATGTGCTTACGAAATTATATGCTTGCCATTATTCTGATTCACTTTTATGCGTGTTTGTACAATTACCATTTCCTTGCGTTTCTGTATCCATGAATATGGTGTGCTTGTGAAGTTGTATGTTTTCCGTATTTCCGTTTACCTTTATGCATGCAAATTTGGACATAGGTTATATGCAAATAGGTTGTATGCAAATTCAGACATAAGTTATATGCAAACTTAGATATGAGCCTTGTACTTATGCATGTGAGCTTAGAAATAGAATACCCTTGGGAATGTATGTTGCTAGATTCGATTAAATTATTTCACAAATCATATCATTACAAGTGGCATAAGTAAGCTACCATTCCGAACCCAATGGTTTGAGATCTTCCCTTGCGAGGGGTGAGTGCGGCCTTAAATCTTTATCCCGGTTCACACCGGGTGGCGACTCCATATTATTTCTCCGGTTTAGTCCCCCGCGGGCTATCCCGTACTCCCAACTAGGTCGTGAGCCTAGAACAGCGTAATCCAATTTATGTGTCCTATAGTCTGGAGACTCTACTGGGGATAAAGAATCGGCCCCGAAATATTATCTTGTAGTGATTATGATTTGTGCTTTAGTTAACCGCGTCTATAGTGGGTTAAGGGGGTTTAATCAAAGGCATTGTTAAGGCTAGGTGATGGTTTGGTGCCTTCCTTCATTCACTACCTTTCTATAAGGAAAAACTGTGAAGGCACCTAGATAATCATTACCCGTAGCTCGTTGTGACAGACTAATTTGGAGGACTCGTTGTTTATTCCTGTCACCAAGGCGATAAGAGCCTAAGAGACTTGAGTATTTAAGAGAGTTCGCTCCACCCTCTCTCTAAGGAATCTACAATGGGAAATCCATTTGACAGTTAGTCACACCATAACTCGTTGGCACGTACCTTAAGGTATAAAAAAGGTGCGCTCACTTGGTCGCTCGAACCCTTGAGTGGGGAGTCCTAGTTGTGGGTAATCCTTCGTCAGGGAGAGCCTTTCTCCGCATCCCCGTAAACCATATGAGAACCTTAGTCGTAGAACTGGTAGAAGTTATTTCTTTATGTTTATGTTTGGGACCATCGTCATTTGGATTCAGTTGGGCTTCTTGTCAGAAATGCGAACTTGTTGGGCCATTTAAACTGGGATGAGTTCGTATCTTATGACAATTGGGCTAAAAGTTTCTAAAATATCGATGGGCCATTTTACGTGTGAGCCTTTTATCATTTGAAGTTGTTTAGCCACGTTATTGCAAAGTGTAAACCTGTTGGGCCTTTTCAACTAGGACAAGTTTGCACCGTGCAATAGTATGATTGAATATTTTAAAATGATAATGGGCCGACTTATATATTCCATACATCGCATGCATCTCATGCATACACGTATCATGTTAACCATTTGTGTCTTAAAAGCCGTCATAGATATCCGTTGGGTTAGGGGTAAGAGGGAAGACTCATCAAAAGGCCATTAGCGAATATAAGTGAATTAGAAAACGAGGTATCTCGCATGGATCAGCTGGAGAATGGTCTCACCAAGGTTACCGAACAATTGCAAGCCTTGACTACTGCTATGGCTAAAATGGATGTGCCCCGTGCTGGGGGAAATTCTGAGAACGTGAGGCGTGATGAGCCTCCGAACGGTTTGGGGGATGACATCCCCACTTTAGATGATGATATGGCTGAATATGCGGCAAGAAGAATAATTGGGTCTCAGGCAGAATTACAGAAGCTACGGGATCAGGTAGAATCGGTTACCCGCAAAATGAGGGGTAAACATGAAGACTTGCTAGAATATGAGGCAATGACTTTTGAAGAACAGCTGCCGGCTCAGTTCAAAATGCCCGACATAGCCAAGTTCAATGGGAATGGGGATCCGAGGGTCCATCTCCGACAATATGTGTCAGTTATGAGTTCAGTGGGCCTGTCACAGCGCCTAGTTTAGAAAATGTTTGGGATGTCACTTGAAGGGGTGCCAGTAGTGTAGTATCATAGCCTCGAGAGGAAGGTCAAGGAAGATTAGAGGGAATTGGCAGATGCATTTCTGAAACAGTATGTTACAGACTTGGAGATTGATTTGTCACTCCGCGATTTGGAGAATACCAAGCAGAAGCCGGAGGAGAGCTTCAAGGAGTATGTAGATCGCTAGAGGAGCCAGCTTCTGAAGATGCAGTCTCGGCCTTCGGAGAAGGACCAGATAAAGATGATTATCAAGGATACTAAGCCCTCAATTTATGGTAAGTTGAGGAGGATGGCATCTATGATTGGCGATTTTCGACAGTTGAGGGAGACAATTATGGATATTGAAGAGGAAGAGGCTGAAAACAGAAAGTTCTATGGCCAGAATAGAAGGAATATTGGGGGACCTTCAAGGACTATGCCCGCTACCGCTGAGGTCACTGCCATTAAATCAGGCGATTTTCCAACCTTGGTAAGCCTCTTTCAAGGGTGTTCGAAAAGCTGAAGGCGCAAAGACTTCTTGAACCCTTAGAGCCTAAACCAATTCCAAATCCTGTGCCACCCAACCTTGGCTTAAGCCTATATTGCCATTTCCACCAACAGAAAGGCCATGACACTGATAATTGCGCCCGCCTCCACCACGAAATCCAAGACCTCATAGACTCCCAAAAAATACCTGACCCAGAAAGAAAAAAACCCAACACACACAGAAATCATCTACCAAACTACCACTCCATTCCACCACCCACCTATATGATCAACTCCGGCCTACCCGAAAGCTTCGTCCTCCAAGCTCTCAACCACTCAGCTTCTTTCATGGGGATAAGGGATGACAATAGTGAAGAACCATAGGCCAAGGTAAAAGGCAATGCTGCGAATGATGAAGTTGTTCCTCCTAGTTTATTTGATCCTGCATTTTTAATAGACATTAATTTTGCCTACTTGTTCGAACCATTTCTTAATGATAATAAAGGCGTTCATTCCATTTACTTGCCTGAGTCTCTTCCTTTCAACCTACAACATGAGTATATTTGATAAAAGCACTCAACCTTGGTACTATGATACTTAGTGATGCTTAGAACACGGGGAATCTTCGGAAGGAGCAAACATAAAAGACAGGATAGCCATTCAAAAATTGGGAAATGGGGCAGTGAGACTGTCAAACTTGGAAAGGAATGAGTTCACCGAGCTGATCAACGTGGATAGATTGAAGTAGTATTTTGCCTACAGAAGAGAAGACCGAGTAGTCACCGGCAGAAGACCTGACTCGACGGAATAGGAAACTCATGCATGCATGCATACACATAACCTATTTTGCATTCCTTTTGTGTTTTTTTTTTGTTTTGTATTCACAGGTCAAAGAAGAAAAAAGAGAAAACGGCAAAGACAAGCCAATCGGAAGTAGCAACAGTACAGTCAGTTTCAGAAATGAATTAGTATTAGTTTCGGGGATGAGTCCCAGGGTTGAGGACCATATCAGTCAGTTTAAGAAATGAATCAGTATTAGTTTCGGGGATGAGTCCCAGGGTTGAGGCCCATATCAGTCAGTTTCGGGGATGAGTCCCAGGGTTGAGGCCCATATCAGTCAGTTTCGGGGATGAATCCCAGGGTTGAGGCCCATATCAGTACAGTTCAAAGATCTCAACCCAGTAAAGGTTCGAAAATGAACCAACTCTAATCAGCTCAGTTCGAGGCAGCATGCAAGTCAGATGGCAGCTGGCGAGCCAGGTAAGTAAAAATATATTGCACAACTTTGATATGATTGTCATTGTCACACACTGCACATGTCCCATCAAAGTAGGGGCGACTGTAGGCACTGCATTTTTGCATGTAAGTCCCTATGATGAGTCTCATTTAGAGGCATTACCTTTTAAGACGCGGAAGTCGCGGGAAACCGACGTCGGAAGGGAAAAGTCGGAAATCAGTATTTTGTCGGATTTAACTCGCTTGTTTAGCTTCAGGCTCGCTTGTGGACCTTCATTTTAAAATCTAAACCTTGGCCCAAAATCCCCGCAAACCATTCACCTAGCCCAAAACCCCTGCAAACCACTTGGCCTTGACCTAAAACCCCCACAAGCCCACATACCACCATCCAAAGCCAACCACACGCCCAAGCCAAGCCAACCACGCCAACAAGCGCCCAAGCCAAGCCCACACACGTCCCAACCCATAGGACACATCCAAAAATAATAAAACACATATTTAACACATGGGAAATTAAAATAAATCAAATAAAATCTAAATAATCACCTACTAAAATAAAAAAATTACTTACCTAAACAAAACAAATCATATACCAAATTAAAATAAAACAAATAAACATCAAATAAACCTATTCCTAATTTAAACAAATCATGTCCCTAATTAAATATATTTTTTCCTTGTGTGACACTAATTAATGGTATCCTTTTTATTACACAAATCTTATTCCTTTTCAAACAAGAGAAGCCCTAGCAATTGTCTATAAAAGAAACACAAATCCAACACTCACACCCCCTAGCATTCACGCATAACTCAGACAAAAAATATCAAAGAAAGTCCACGCCTAATACAAGCAAGAAGTAACAAGAAATAATTCTCTTCTTCTCCTCCCTCCATTATCGAAAACACTAAACCAAAACACCCCCATTACCTCACAAACACAACCTGAAACTGTCCCCTAATATCACCGAAACGGCACCCTAATAACAGCCCCTCACATCACCAAAATAGCCCCTTACATCACCGAAAACAGTCTCTAAAACTGCACCACCACATCATCGAAAACAGTCCCTAAAACTGCAACACCACATCACCGAAAATAGGCCCTAAAACTGCACCATAACACCACCAAAAATCACACCTAAAACTGCACTATAACCACCAAAAATCACCATCAAACAACAGCTCAAAAACCGTGAAAATAGCGATAAAAAACAGCAGCCTAAAATCGCAAAAATAGCAGCCCAAAAATCGTAAAAATAGCAGCCCCAAAACCACAAAAATAGTAGCCTAAAATCGGAAAATATTAACCGAAAAATAGAAGCAAAACAGCAGCGAAATGGCAGTGAAACGGAGCAATAGAAGTAAAAACTGCGAAACGGCTAGGGAAAACGTTGAACCAGTGAACTGGAGGAGTTGCGGAACGTCCACCATTCCGACGACCGTGTACCGTACTTCCGAGAGAGGATTTAAAAGGTTAGACCTGAGGGCACTTTTCGTATTTATTTTCATTCATCTTTTTATTATTTATTGAATTTCATTCGCATGAGAGGCATTGGTTAATGTGTGTTGTGGCCATTGGATGAATGGAAAATGTGTCGTCTTTATGTATATATCGGATTGAAACACACACGTAAATTCCGTAGCCGAATTCGAATGGATGGTAGTGCGGTCTGTACTTGGGAGACAACTACATGTACCACTTGAGCAAACGACACATATTTCGCTTTATTTTATCTTGTTTGTTTATTATCCGCATTTTATATTTCGTCTTTTACTTTCCGTATGTTATTTCTTGTGTAATGATGATATAGTGCGCATGGGCTTAGTATGTTGGTCTAAAGGTCCTTTATTTGAGAGAAGAAATGTCTAAAAGACTACCTTTACGACAGTACTTTGCCGTGCCGGACGAAGTATGTTCGATTGAATGCGAGATACGTTTAATCGGGCATGAGAAGTCCCATATCATTGTCTTATTTATTTTATATACGTTGTGATGTGATGCGCATGGGCTTTGTATGTTGGTCTAAAGGTTCTCTATTTGAGAGAAGAAAAGTCTAGACAATACTTTACCGCGCCTTTTAATATTCCGCCATTTATTTTCTGCAAGTTATATGTTTATGTGTTGATGATATAGTGGGAATGGGCTTAGTATGTTGGTCTAAAGGTCCTCTATTTGAGAGAAGAAAAGTCTAAAAGACTACCTTTACGACAGTACTTTGCCACGCCGGACGAAGTATGTTTGGTTGAATGTGAGATATGTTCAATCGAGCATGCGAAGTCCCATATCATTGTCTTGTTTATTTTTATGCATTGTAATGTCATGCGCATGGGCTTATCAAGTTGGATTAAAGGTCCTCCATTTCGAGGGATCAAAAGCCTAAGGGTACCTTTGTCACGACGTTTCACCGCGCCTTTTATTATCCCGTTATTTGCTTGATGTGTGTCATCTCCTCGTTTAATCATGCATCATAATGTAACGCGCATGGGCAAATCAAGTTGGATTAAAGGTCCTCCGTTTTGAGGGATCGAAAGCCGAAGGGCTACCTTTGCCACGACGTTTTGCCCCGCCGGACAAAGTATGTTCAATTAAATGTGAAATATGTTTAATCGGACACTTGAAGTCCTATATAGATGTGGGCATATGTCGCATCTCTTTTCTTTCACTTTCATTGTCTATCTTTTGCATCGCATCATTGCACGTTTATCTTAATGTACAACTGTCTCATTAGTTATCTATTTGCATTATGTACCTAATTGCTTCTCTTTATTACGCATGATTGTGAAATTGCCATTTATTTGTGTTCCCACATGTATAAGTACAATGTGCTTACGAAATTATATGTTTGCCATTATTCTGATTCACTTTTATGTGTGTTTGTACAATTACCATTTCCTTGCGTTTCCGTATCCATGAATATGGTGTGCTTGTGAAGTTGTATGTTTTCCGTATTTCAGTTTACCTTTATGCATGCAAATTTGGACATAGGTTATATGCAATAGGTTGTATGCAAATTCTGACATAGGTTATATGCAAACTTAGATATGAGCCTTGTACTTATGCACGTGAGCTTAGAAATATAATACCCTTGGGAATGTATGTTGCTAGATTCGATTAAATTATTGCACAAATCACATCATTACAAGTGGCATAAGTAAGGGACCATTCTGAACCCAATGGTTTGAGGTCTTCCCTTGCGAGGGGTGAGTGCGGCCTTAAATCTTTGTCCTGGTTCACACCGGATGGCGATTCCATATTATTTCTCTGGTTTAGTCCCCTGCGGGCTATCCCGTACTCCCAACTAGGCCGTGAGCCTAGAACAGCGTCGTCCAATTTATGTGTCCTACAGTGAGCTATTGAGTCTAAAGCTAAACCTTAAATCCCTTTTCCAAGTTCATTTTAAGTTTACCAAATAAATCTTATTAATGACCAGTTAACAAGAAGCATTAAGACTAAGGCACAAAAAATAAACCTTTATATTACCCAAGGCACAAAATAACCATTTATAAAACGGTGATATTGGAATCCATCACAACCCTAGATACGGGGTTTAGTTACCACACATATCTAGAACTATTAAAGATATAAAATAAAATAAATGACATAAAATAAAGCTTGGAAATTAAAAAGATAAATTAACAATAAAGAAAATGCTAGGGTTAGAGGATCCACTTTTATTACTTCTATTTTAGATATCTGCCTTATTATAATATATAAACTTTGCGTGATAATTACCAACCGACCATATAGGCGGTATCCTGATTAAGTTAGATTTATGATTAATTTCAACCGACCATAAAGGCAGTATCCAATTTAGTCATGTTAAAATCAATTTAATTAAGTCCAACCGACCATAAAGGCGGTATCCCATTAAGTCAGGTTTTAAAATAGTTTATATATTATAATTAAGGGAGATTAATCTAAACATTAGTAATAAAAGCTTTACCTTTCACCCCAGCAGATGGGAGTTACCTCATCATACTGAAAAGTAAAATAAAGAAAGAACTATTACATAAAATAAAAATGAATTACAAGAAAGCTGTAAACAAACAAACAATATACAATCTTCTTAGTATTCTTAAGGAAATCCCCAGAAGAAGGTATGAATTTTCCTTTTGATTTCGGCCTCAATTTATAGGCAAAATTTGGTCCTGCGCGTCGCTACGTGTGAAGTCTTACACATCGCGATGCGCCATTGATATTCGACACGTGTACGTGGCTTTCACGAGATGATGACATGTGGCTGTCGGTAGAATTATTAGCTCGGCGTCGCAACGCGTTAAGTTATGTGCATCGCGACGCTGACGTCATGCTGACGTAAGTAATGACGCGTGGTGTCAGCATGATAAATTTTTATGCTGACAACATGATGACAAGTGTCGGCAGAACAGTGACTGTGGCACGTCGCGACGCAGAGGATGTGCGAGTCGCGACATATGAAATGAAAATTTTGCCCTTTTGCCCGTTTTTTGCTATTTTGGCCCCGATTTAATTCCAGTGAGTCTTGAAATCTTATTTATCTACAAAATACACAAAACACATCAAAATATTCACAAAACTCAAGAAACTATACAAACTATTAAGTAAAAGGGGTGGTAAATATTGATATATTTTTCGCTTATCACGAATTCTTAAGAAAACCAGAAAATCTGATTATCTCATCGAATCGTAGATTCCAACTCCGTGAAGCTTGTTTAAGTCCATAAATGGAATTCTTAAGCTTACAAACCATGCTCGAGGTCTTACTGGATACAAAACCCTCCAGCTGTTCCATATAGATTTCATCATCAATAAATCCACTCAGAAAAGTTGTTTTGCCAAATCTCGTAATCATGGTAAGCAGCAATAGACAATCAAATCCTAATAGACTTTAGCATCACAAATGGCGAAAACGTTTCATCGTAGTCGACTCGAGGTCACTGTGTGTAACCTTTAGCTACCAGTCGGGCCTTAAAGGTTCCAACATTTCCATCAGGCCCTCGCTTCCTTTTGTAAACCCATTTACAACCAATAGGAAAAATTCCTTCAGAAAGCAAAACCAAGTCCCAAACTTGATTCTGATGCATAGAGACTAACTCTGATTTCATGGCCTCTTGCCATTTCACGGAGTCGATGTCCAACATCACTTCTCTATAGGTATAAGGATCAGTCTCTTCAATTAAGAGAACATCAAGACTATTTTCTTGTATCAAATACAAGCGTTCATGAGGTCTTGATATCCTTTTAGACCTATGGAGTGTGTGTGAAGAAGGTTCTTCATCTACTTGAATCTCAGGTTCCTCCATAGGTTCGTTAATAAGAGGTTGTACTTCATCAAGTTCAACCCGTCTATGATTACCTCCTCCAGACAAAAATTCCATTTCTAGAAATTTTGCAAAGCGAGCTACAAATACATTTCGATGCTCGGTGTCATAGAACAAATATCCTTTTAAATTCGAAGGATATCCAACAAACCTAAACTTTTGCCCACGAGGTAAAAGCTTATTTTGCTGTGGCGTCCTGACATAGGCAGGACAGGCCCAAACTTTAACGTAATTAAGATTTGGTTTCCTACCTGTCCACATCTCATATGGAGTTGTAGGAACAGCCTTGGAATGAATCTTATTCAAAATATGAGCAGTATTCAAGAGAGCATATCCCCATAAATAATAGGGCAAATCTGTAAAACTCAACATAGATCGGACCATATCTAATAAAGTCTGATTTCTCCTTTCGGATACTCCATTGTGATGTAGAGTACCCGGAGGAGTATATTGAGCGAGAATCTCATTCTCCTTCAAATAATCAATGAACTCACCACTCATATATTCACCACCTCTATCAGATCGAAGACATTTAATATATTTACCAGTTTATTTTTCTACTTCATTATGGAAGTCTTTGAACTTTTCAAAGGTTTCTGATTTATGTCTCATCAAATAAACATAACCTATCGTGACATGACATCGGTAAAAGTAACAAAGTATGAAAATCACTGTGAGCAATCTGACTCATGGGACCACATACATCAGAATATATAACTTCCAATAACTCAGTGGCTCGGTGTCCTACACCTGAAAATGAGGCTTTGGTCATTTTACCTTGAATACAAGATTCACAGGTTGGATAAGATTCAATGGTGAGATCATGAATCAAACCATTCCTAACAAATTAGGTTAAGCGTCTAACGCTTATATGACCTTACCTCATATGCCAGAGTTCAATATTATTTATTTTAGATAATTTACGTTTATTAATCCCAGTATTCAAAATATCTCGAGAAGTTTTGTAACATTCAAGGATCTGAACATTATTTCTATCATATAAATATAAGGAACAGTTCTTAATATTTACATGATATCCTTCTATATCTAATATAAAAAGTGATATAATATTCGCTACATATCCAGGAATAAAATAGCAGTCATGTAACAAAAGACTCACACTAGACAAGGGGATCTCGCATACTCACACTACAACCACATCCAGAGAGTCACCACTCCCAAAACGCAACTGCATCTCTCTGCGCTTTAGCTTTCTATTTTCCTTCAACACCTGTAACGAATTGCAAATGTGAATAGGACAAGTAGAATCTAAAATCCAACTAGATGTCATGGCTTCACAAGCTACAAAGATATCAATAATAGGAAAAATAAATGTACCTGAAGTAGATGCTCTCTCCTTTCTGATCTGGGCCAGGTAATCAGGACAGTTCCTCTTCCAATGGCCAATCTTGCTGCAGCGGTGGCATTTATCTTCGACATCTCTCTTAGGTTTATCTATCTTACCCTGTGGTGGAACATTCGAACCCTTCTTTTTCTTTCATTTCTTCTTCTTCCCTTTCTGTTTGATTGGGAGGAAGCAGGAAAAGCAGTGGATTTAGGAGTGCGATTCAGAACTCCCTTCCTCAAATCCTCATCCGTAGTTTGTAGCATCTTATGCAACTCTTGATAAGCACAGCTAATCCCATTCATACTGAAATACATCACAAATTAGCGATATGATGTTGGGAGTGATCCAAGTATGACACTTCGTCCTAAAGTGTCATTCAGAGGGAAGTTAAAATGCCTCAATTGTTCGATCAGATCAATCAGATGAAGCATATGAGGGCTCACAGCCTGTCTCTCCTCCAGTTTTGAATGGAATAATTCCATTAAAATTTTATGAAACGAGACATGTTCTTGGTTCATAAATGACTCCCGAAGTCGCATCATCATAGTATATGCTTCAGGCAAACCAAAGTATTGCCTTTTAAGCTCCGGTGTCAAGGAACTGAGAATGTATGATTTGACTCTTCTATCATCATCTCTCCACCTTTGGAGAGTCTCATGTTCCTCTTCTGTTGCATCATCAGATATGGCAAGTGGCAACAGACCTTCTAACACATATTCTAGTTTCTCAGACCCAAGGACAATCCTTAGATCCAAGTCCCAATCTGCAAAGTTTTCGGTGCCTTTAAGCTTGTTTGTATCAACTATACGAGCAAAAGGATTAGTAGTAGGTACCGCCATCGCAAATATATCATATAGTTAGCGAAAAACGGTTAGCAGATAAAACAGTTTCATATAATATAAAATAAACAAAGCATAAATAGATCATGGATTTTTAATCTAAAAATGCCCCTCCCACTATTACCTGCAATACTGTAATCCCCAAATAGAATGCAAATAAATAATTAATCAAATTAAATAAAATAGTGAAAAGTGGATCCCATGAATATATTTCATCTCACAGCTTTGACACGTTCTCGCCTACGTATATTTATTAGGTAGACAACTCATTGTCAATCACTCACTAATGACTCATGACTTGCGATCCTGGTCGTTTCTCATTGTGACAGCTTTGGCATGTTCACAAGGAGGTGTACCAAGGTTAATCTTGTCAATGATAAATTCCAGATACTTGCGTAGTTCTGACAGCTTTGGCACGTTCAGAATTTCCGTTTTCGCTTGAATTAACCTAGTATCAAATATGCATCCGGTATAGATAAATTGCTATCGGCTACACCCTCACTACTTTGGCACATTCTCGGATGCAGTCATAGAATAAATATCTATAAACCGTATTGACAAGACGGACCAAGAAACAAGCATCCAATACATATTACTTTTAAACCTAATTAATTATGGATTTTCCCAGAAAGATGTTATACACAATATTTAATCAAATTAAATAATACAAGCATGTATAAAGCAAAGAATAGATTAAATATTGAATTTTAAGGGCTAATCATATCAAGGGCCTAGAATCAGACTCGCTCTGATACCATTTTTATTGGGGTTTTAGGCAATCGGTACGGGTAACGCAGCGGAATGCCGGAAAATCAAATTTTTTCTGATTTCTTTTATTTTTCTTGGGTAATTAAAATAAACTAATTTATTTTAATCACTCAATACTCAACAAAACAGATTTTTACCTGAAAATTCAGAATTTTTCAATATTGCCGAAAAGCCCCAAAACTTTGCGTTTTGATCATTTTAGTCCATAAATTGTCAATTACAATTTTGAGTAATTCCAAATCAATACCAAAATGATTTAAATATGGCATACACATAAAAACACATTAGAAACCGAAAATACTTTATTTTCTTCAAATTACCGTGAAAGGCCATAAGGTTTCAATTTTGATCGTTTTAGTCCAATCTTGTTCAAAACATGTCAAGATCAAATCCAATCAACACCAAATTGAATATAAATCATATATACATCATTATAAAACACATATATGAAAAGCCCCAAATTTGGAAAGGGTATAAACCCTAATTTTACAAATTGAACAAATTACACCAAATTAATTCAATCCAACACTTTAATCTAATCTCGACGACATCAAACAAGTCTCACCACCATGAAGCAACTCAAGAACAAATCTAGGTCATTATTGAGTGGCCTAACAACTCTAGAATGGCAACCAAGTCATCTAATGACTAAAAGATAGCTTAATAACACTTTATAAGCTTTCTTCCTTAAAATACATGCTCACATCTTTCATTTATGCTTCCAACCAACACGTTACAAAACTAAGAGAGTAAAAACACAAGAAAAAATCCTATGTTGAAGCCTAAAGCAATAGAAACAATTTCTTAGAAAATAAAAGAATGAAAATACATTTTATTTCCAAGTTTTCTAAACTTCAAGCTTAGCACAATCTAAATACCTATAGTATTTTTCTCTCAACTCTCTTTTTTTGTAATCTTTTTGGCAAAATGAAAAATGAAAAACTTAAAAGACTAGGGTTGGCCGACTTTACCTAGGACAAAATGGTAAATTTTGATTTTTTAATTTTTTAATCAAATTAAAAGAATTCAAAGTCAAAAATGCTACCATTTTCAAAAAGACAAATACATGTGCACCAATCAAAATTTGCCATTTAAAAGCATAATAATTATAAAGATAAACATATTAAATAATTCTAATTTTTTAACAATTAGATAATTAGATAATTACTCATACAAATATCTAAATAGATGTATCATATTTACATTAAATATTCCATAATACATATATTTGGAATACATGTCAAATACTTTATTTGACAAAGAATTAATGTGTATTTAATAAAATCAAGTATTTAATCTAAATACACACTAATTAGAAAACGGCCGGGTAACCCTTTAAGCATGCATTTTTTGTTTAACCGTTAAACGATTTATAAATAATTAATATTATTTACAATAGTTGCCCTAGTACTCTACGAGTATATTTCATTAGTGAGACTCTCTAGATTCAAGCATATCCGTCACGAAATCCAATTTCGTGTCCATAATCTATCCACCCGTAAACTATGACGACCACGAATAAACTCGCTGAATCATACAGGTCGAGGTCACTGCATACGTATAATCCCTCCGTCACATGTATCCAGATTATTCCAGAAATATAGATATAAACGTCAAATCTCTATAGGTATAATCATGTCGACGATTCTATTAGCAATCTCTCATTAACACTTAGAACTCACTTGTATAGTGTACCACGGGCCCATGGATTCAACATATTGCTAATTCCATAATGGATACCTATGTTCTGTACACAAAACTGACGGATCCTTATCTTGATACACACAGGATGTCTTGAGGATCAGTCCACACCCAACGAACATGCGGAGGTCTGATCTAAATAGATTGGTGACGTGACTGCCATCAAAGTGTGGAGGATACCTCATACATCCACGGTGGTATCTCAAGTCTAAGGATCACTATGCTCTCTCGACCCGAGAAGATTCTTATTGACGTTGGTGTACCATCTATTGAGAATCTTAGGTGAGTCGTTAAATTTTTATTCAATATAAACACCTACATATCTATACGAGTCTCCAAGACTCATGGTTCATTGAGAAACCATTGGAATCCAAGATTCCAGTATACGACATGTACTAATCTCAGCGGGTTTACTTAACTGACCAAGTAATGTAAACCTTGACTAGGAATAATCAAAGAATGATAATGTTATGATACAACTCAATGTCAACTGCGACGCTTTTGCAACGGTATCATAACCAATCATTATATGGTCATTTATGTCTTTACCATATAATAAAAGAATTTATATTATAGAAACTGTTTATTTTATTCATAATAAAATATTTATACAAGTATTTACAAGGAAATACAAGAGAAATTGGCGCTCAAAGCACCAACGCTAAATGTCAGATCGTTTGAACGACATGGTGAGTGGATACTAAAATTAAGAAACCATAAGAAAAATCTAAAACATGTCTATAAATCATTTTTTATGCATGTATCGTCAAAAACATATCAAGCGTTCAACACCAAAATCGCGCGCATAGACTGAGCAAGGAACGAACAATCCCTTGACGACAAGGTAACGGGTCAATCCATTTCTGATGGACGAGACCCTAAACAAAAACCCCGACGGTAATATATGATGAGTCATAAAAATATAAATACATACAACAAGCGTCGGGCTGAAACATATCATCAATCAAGCATCTCAGCGGAAACAAATAGATAATTTAGAAATCATGAAAGCAATGAACAAGCGCTTAGACGAAAATATTTAATCATTATTCATATTCTTTATCAATTTAAAAACCTCAAATAAATAAAACTTCAAAACTTGAAACATTTTAAATTACAAGTCAAGAAAAAATAAAATAAAGTATCCACTCACCGAGATTGATGATTGTGAAACTCGCTATGGAATCGCTAAAGATGTGAGCTCCTGTCAGTAACATATAATGAATAAAATTCATTAGACTAGGCATGGCAAAAATAATTCTTTAAATATTAATTAGGCTATACAACTTACGAAATTCCAAATTCAATAAAAATCAGGGTACTCATATTATCTAAGGATTTTACGGATCTAGATTCGAAGTTATGAAAGTGCGGTAGCGGAATTTCAATTTTCTGCCTAATCATTAAAATCCTCTGCTCAATAGTTAACTTCAAAAATTCACTACAATTAATTGGTTTAGAATCAAGGGCTGAAATTTTAATAAAATGGACCTTAATCTATCTAGTTTATGTCGGTTTTTACGGATCTCTGTTTCGATCCCGAAAACTAAAGTTACAAACAATTTTTTACACCCAGTTCAACAAAAATAGAACCATTCCACACTGTAGGACAACCAACTTTGGAAATTAACCATAATTCCTTCTTCCATCCGAAAATGTTGAATCTTAGGATATCTAGCTAATATATAATTTTACGAATTGGCCAACGAAGGTCTAAAATCGAAGTTATAAATGGAAAAAAAATATTGTGTGACCAAAATACTTCTGAATCTTACTCACAATATTATAAACTCTCTCTTTTCACTGCCTAACTTCCTTCACTAATACAGTTATAATTCCCACATAATCGTATAGGTTAGGAGTTCATCACCATACAATTGGACATGGTTTAATCAAACTAATATGTATATCAATACGCCAACACCCTTAATCAGCATTTCATCCCACTACTTCAATCCAAGCTTAATCATTCACCTTCTTCTTCTCACCACAACAATCCAAGCTTAATCATTCATCAATCAAGCATTTACATATAAAAATTTGTCAAAACCAGCCTCCTAACATGGCCGAACACCATCCTACAAATATATCACAAATTCATGCTTCCTAAAGAATATTAACACCATCAATAACATCCCACGATTTTCATTTCATCATTGTCAATAAAATTTCGGAATTAAATGTTTATTTAAACAAGATTTTCTTACCTTTATCAATTTTTATCCTTAACTCAAACCCACACTCCCAAGCTTGTACTGACCCTATAGTCTTTCTTTGCTTTTGTTTAAGATTCATTTGTGCCTTGATCAAGCTCTCGTTTTTCTCTCTGTCTCGGCAGCAAAGGAAAGTTATGTGACTTTGATTTTTTTTTTTTTTTTAAAACTTAAGCTTATGAATAATTCTAAAAGTATGTGATTTTTTCTAGAGTTTGGAAGGATGTGGCAAAAATTTAGAGGGGTTAAATTGGGTTGGGCTTAGTTTATTTAATTTATTTTTTTGGTTATAAGCTTAATTTAACATTAATTACTTAGCATACTAGGCCCATTTTCAAATAAGGCCTATAGACCTACCAAGTTCGACTCCAAAATTTTCTTTAAGCCCCGCGAAAAAAACTTGTCTGAGATGATGAGCGGAAAATATATCAATATTTACCGCCCCTTTTACTTAATATTTTGTATAATTTCTCGAGTTTTATGAACGTTTTGATGTGTTTTAGTTTATTTTGTAGATAAAATAAAATCGGGACATAATGGAATCAATCAGGACGAAATATGGAACAAATAAGGGTAAAATCTGGACTTGACATTTGGATTTTGCAGGTTGGAAACTTGAAATGGCGTTCTAACGAAATACAATTTCAGAAATTTCAACTTTGCGCAACCTTCGTATTTTGGCCATAACTTTCTACTCCGATATCTGATTGATGTGATGCAAGTTCCAAATTAATGAAGACTCAATAATCTACAACTTTGACGTTCATAATAATTTCGAATTCTGAAATTTTCATGACTGAAATTGATAAAACATCCGGAAGTGTGTATATGTAATTATTAAAGTCATTTTCAAAACAAACAAAAAATAAAAAATAAAAAATGAAAATTGACAAACTTCCACCAAACATGCTTGCATGTTTGGTGGAGGATTTGGTGCCATGTTTGGTGGAGAAATTTGTGGAGAAATTGGTGAAGGCAAAATTTTTCCTATAATTACCAAGCCATTTCATTTATAAATTTCATACCTGTTGGCAAATTCTAAGGTCCCAATATCATAAACAAGCATGAAAATGAAGTGCGAATACATCGACGAAGTCGCGGAATACTCACATCGATCGGTTGAGCGACGCAGAGGCAAACGAGGCAACAAAAACGAACTGCTGTCCTCCTTCACTGGTTCGGCAGTGTGCAGTCCAAGCTCACCGGTTTGGTTCGGTTTTGGTCCTTCGTCAAGCTCCAAGCTTCGTCGAACGGTTTCCGGCTCATGGGTAGACTTCCCTATCACCTTCGCATGTCTCGTAAGTGTGCTAGCATTTGATGTTTTGCCATAAAACACCACTCTTGCTCCCTATTATTTTCGGTCACAGCCCAGCAAACCAGAAAGTGAAAATGGCGTGAGAGAGAGGAGAGTTTTTGCCTCCAAAATGAAAGAGAGAGAAGAACGAAAATTGTATGTGTTGAATTACAAAATTTTTGTATCTAATACACTCATTTGAATTTCAAATGAATTTGCATTTCATTTCGCTTTTAAAAGTCAAACATTAAAAGCCCACACCAACTTCCATCACTTAATCACATCAATCCATCAAGTGTCACATCACTCAAAGTGACATGTGATTTGACGCTTGATGCGACTAGCGATTTGATATTTGATTTGACACTCGAATTCGAAATGCGAATGCGCTCGCAAACAATCCAGGGCTCGGGTTCGCTAATTCCAAATTAACGAATTTTCCGTTGCGTCGTAATTAAATGATTACGCCTAGCGAAGTCACTATTCACGTCGCTAACGAATTAATTCTAAATTAATTCGTTCGCCCGAATTAAAATCTAATTTCAATTCCACGTCGAAATCTAATTTCGTTTAATATATCAAATATATTAATTTACCGATTAATTCCAAATTAATCGTTATCTCTCTTTATTGATATTTTATCCCAGATAAAATATTTCCGCAATTAATCCCAGATTAGTTTTCTCTCTCATCTAATTAATCCCAGATTAATTTAGAGTGCGAGTTATACGTCATCGGTGAATCTTTGGGAAGCGACCCATGAGATCCCTGGATATGTTGGCAGTAAATTCGGTCGTCGGACTATCCGAACACGTAAGTACCTCGTACTACGTTTTACCGATTTACAAGACAAGGTTGGCCTCTAGAAAATCGCCATGCCTACCCAATTCTCCGGAAATATCCTTACAGGATTAAAGGATCTATATCAGGCGTAGTATACATAGTATTGCGTATTTCTGTCATGTATCGAATGATCACGTGCTAGGCCTGGGGCTGGAATTGTGTCTGCCCCGTACGAAGCACATGTCGGATGTCTGGTAACTAGTCTCTATAATCGGATAAACATGACCTTGTCATTTTATCCTGATAGCTGCGCAGCATTTAATAGAACCAATCCCGTATCCTACGTGACCATCATCTCCATATGACTGGAGTGACACTTCCGTCTTGGCATCACACCCAACACACTACGATTCTTAATATACCCAGTATTGGCGTACACAGAACCTGTTAAAGCCCTGTACGACCTCAACCAAAGTATATTGATTGTCACAAGTATTAGCGGTGCAAGTCTCAGGTTAAGATCAAATACACCTACCCTGATTTTGGACAACCTACTATTACACTTGCATGAGTATCCTATACCCAAATATATGAGAACTATGTCGTTGTGCCCTCACAACGCGCACAAGTGTAATACTAGTCTTTTACGCATTTATCGATGTCCAATCTCGACAATGCTCTGACTAGGGATATTTAATGATTTATCATTCGTGGATTGATACTGTCTCATATCATTCTTTGTCCAGGAACAAATCATAGGGACCTCCTATCATTTATCTTTCTAGGTGATCTAATCACAAATGATAAGAGTGAAATCTCATTTGTCACATAGTTAATTTGTACAACAACACCATGATCTGTACAAATAGTGACGCTATGGGTCATAATTGTCCAACAATCTCCCACTTGGCCTATAGCCAGTCACTCGAGTGCTTGACACCCGAACTATGTACGGTTGGCTCAAACTGCCGAGAAAAGGCTTTCGTCAGCGGATTTGTGATATATCTTATGCGATTTTTCGATCATACATCGCCACGATGTATGATCCGAACAAATCAGATGAATATCGAAGTATTTATCTGGATCGTTGATGAGACCATTAATTCTTTAGCCTGTGCTCAAGCCTAGCTCAGCTGCTAATAGAATTATATCTAATCTAATTAGATTTGTTTATCGACCTAGAAGGCTTCTATTACCGCCTCAGCTGCAGCAATAACCCTCATTTGTTGTTTATTCGGTAACAGTTTCTTGCTTGGAAGATTTCCAGCTCATTGTACCGTTATTCAAACTGTATAGTACCGTTTGCGACTTATAGTCATTTATCGGTTTAGGAAACTTGCTATAGTGATCCCAATCACTTCATGTTCTCCTTCTCCATAGATTAAGACAAGCATCTTTAGTTCTCTAAGATACTAACGGATGTTCTTAATATCAATCCAGTGACTATCACTTGGATTGGCCTGTTTGTGACTTCATATGCTCAAAGCGTATGAGACACCAGGTCGCGTACATTTTTCAATGTACGGTTTCTCGGAGAGTTTTCTCGAAAGCCAAGCTTTCACCGATAGTTATTTTATGGGAATATCATTTCCAAGAAATGACGTATTATCATTATTTTATAGGACATCAATTGTCAGTGCGCTCCCACTAACCCTCTTATATACACAAGAATCTTTTATGTTTTGAATTAAATCATAAACCATTATGATTACATCAAAACGATAATTCCAAGAACCTATTCTGCTTCAATCCAAACATGGATCGAATAACCTGCAAACCTTGTTTGCTAGTTATGGTACGACAAAACCGACATGATGTTTTAAACATCCTCCAAAAGGTTTCCTTTTAAGGAAAGCGATTTTCCCGTTAAGCTGACATATTTCATAAATGAAACAAGCAGCTTTAGCAAACATTATCCAAATGGATTTACTGTGGCAACAGGTAAAAGGTTGAATCGTAATCAACACAATGTCGATAACGATACCTTTCCGCTAAAAGCCTAGCTTTATACGTTGGTATGTTGCTATCCATGTATGTCTTCCTTGAAGACTTATTTAGTACCAATAGGCACAATGTCTTGCGGTACATCAACTAGTATCCAAACATAGTTGATATACATGGAATCCATTTCGGACTCATGACACTTTGTCATAATAGGGAGTCGACGATACTTGTATCACTTCCTCATACATAGGCAGTTGGTATACCTCAATAAGATAGACATCTTTATGAGGTGAGATCAGAAACCCATACCCCAAGTTGTTTTCTGACTCTCTCCGACTTTCGCGGTTCTTGTGTATACGAAGATTACTGGTATAGTTTCATCCTTGATAACTATTTATGTTCCATTAAGGACTCGGTACCTTGAACAGTATTACTCGATTTTCATCGAGTTTTACTATCCTCCACTTACCACTGCATATCGGTATTCCTCTTAGGAAAACCGCATGGTGAGCAACAATCTAATTGTTCTCAAGTGAGATGTATAAGTACTATACTTTGTTATCCCCAGGATGACTTACAATTTGGCACGAAATCTATCAAACAGATTTTTATGGAACCTTATTCAAAATAAGTTCTGCACTGTTAAAGCGTATCCGTTGAAGGAAATGGTAGCTCAGAGCGACTCATGATTAACCTTATCATGTCTAACACAATTCGGTTAATCCGTTCGGACACACCGTCAAACTGACGTGTTCCGGGAGGAGTCTTCATTTGAAAGAATACTATACTCTTTCAAGTATATTAGAAACTTATTGCTTAAGTATTTTCCATTACGGTCTTACCGTGACGGTTGAATACTTCAGCCGTTCTGTTTGTCTATTTCGTGTCGAAACTGTAAAAGTTTCCGATTTGTGTTCTTCAAAAAAGAACACACAACCATAACGTGATGCCACATTCGTAAAGGTCACGAAATATTCATATCCACATCTAGCCTAGCTAGATACGGGCCCACTTGCTTCACTATGAACTAGGGCTAACAGATCGGTGGCAGTTGCACTTTTACCAAGTAAATAGTGTTTTAGGCACTATGCCCAATAAACTAGATTCGTAGACTTTATTTGAATAGTATCAAATCAGACCGAGTACCCACTCTTCAAAAGTGTGGATATACGATTCTTGTTTGATCGTGTCCCAGACAACAATGCCACATTTAAGTTTCTTAACTGATCAAATCAGTTTGAGCTATTTTTTGTCATTTTATATGTTAGAAATATATTTATATTCAAAATATAAATTCTGTTATTCACATCTAATGTGTTTATCTCAATATCATCTTATATAATGAAACACTTCAGTGTTCTAGAATATAAAGGTTCACCCGCAACAGGTTAAACACTGATATGAAGATAATGTATCTAGTCAAACTAGTTACATTATAACAGTTTCCTAATCCTGCTCATAGCAGATTCTGAACAACAACATATATTTTATGTACCACACTAAGTATTTAAAATCTAATTTTAATACTAGTAGTGAACATAATGTTGACAAACATATTTGAAGTCAGAGCATTGCTCGTCTTTAATTCCTTCATGTCTGCTTTGTCCAAACGACAGTCACGCTTCCGCGATCCTGAATGCCACATTTAGGCAGACATTTTGGATATGTCCTCTATCTTCCTAGAAGATTATAATGATTTTGCCTTTGCCCTTTTCTATATTCCAGAAGCCTTTGGCCTAGCCTCGGGTTTCTAGAATATCGAAGTAAGGTGCGCCTTACGCTACTTGCCTAATTGCAAACTTTGACTTTGTCTCCTTGAGAATAGTCATTAACTCTCCAAGAGTTATTGTTGCAATTTTAGTACTTCTAAAACCTAAGGATAGATTCTTTGAAGATCCTTCAATTTCAGTATCATACTTTAAGGATCTAATCCTTAGTTCTGATTCAGAAATTAAGGAGTCTACTGCGACAAGCTAAATGGATTAAGTACTTAAGTTATCATCACAATAATCTTCCAAAGATTATGCTCTACTATTTTCTTAACTCCGAGCTTAGGCATAATATGTTATTTTATCAAATAAAGTAACTTATTATTTTCCAGGACCATCCTGAAATTAATTCCCAATTTGAAAATTAAACCATTTAAATACATTTTCCATAGGATTATGTTTTAAATGTCAATCTTTCAATTTTATATCTTGATTTTAATAGTCTAACTATTTAATCAACGATTTAGGTACTATTTATTATAATGATTACAATAGTCCAACTATTTAATCAACTATAATTTAATAGGTTAAAATCAATTATATTGATTACTATAATCCAATTATAAAATCAACTATAAATGAATAGTTTGAATATAGTCCAACTATTTATTAAAACAACATTTTAAATATTAGTCCAACTAATATTTAATTTATAAGACGAATGATATTTGAATGAGCGCGTATGGCAAGTAATTAAACGAGTATTGCAAATTCAATTCTTGCCTCCCACTATTTTTCGGCGAGCCTCTAACCCTCTGTCGAGTACTCGGGAAATTGTGTTTCCTAGTGGGCTAGGATCCCGTTAAATATCACACAATCCTGACTTTGGCCAACAAATTGTATGATAATTAACTAGGTAGATCTCTAAGATCGATTGGATCCAATCCAATTCCTAGATCCGGTAGGGGGACATCCAAGTCCGAAACATATATCTTATATATGCCAATACATCAAATGTATTACCTAACATTTTTCCTCTGAATCAACTAAGCCTTGGCTTTGGCACAACAAACTTAGTGATCCCAGTCAAGCGCGACCCATTGACCATGGAAAGCTTCTTAATCAATGTCGATGGACAAGAAGTGGTCTTGACTTTGGCCAACAAACCACAACTTGGACAAAACACTGATATGGAACAAAGCTCTCGTGATTCAAACACATCCTTGATGGACAAAGGCCTTGACTTTAGCCAACAAGCCAATGCCAATCTCGGATCTTGAGTGAGAATCACTCAATGGAAGGAAAGACGCTTAATAGTTTACGAGGGTTTTTCGAGTGCAAATTGGCAACCAATATATTATCTTTGTTAAGGTCTCATCATCATACACCCTTAAACATGCATTCTAAACACATAATAAAGCGCATATGAAAAATAATAATGATATGCGGATGGATACTTTACACAATGATCCTAGATCAAATCTCTCTCTTTCTCTCTCCCGCTAGCACAAGTATTACTTCTACCCATTACACTACTTTTTTTTTTTGGAAACAATGGAAACCCTGCCACCAAACCACCCATTCTGGGCCGCGGCGCAGGTAAAACCACCGGTTATCCCAGGCTCTTACAAGAAGTGCACCCCCTGGATTCGAACCCAGAACCTCAAGGTGAGATCCTGGCCCTACACCATCAAGCCAATTTTAGAAGTGTAGTGTAATGGGTAGTCCCCAAGGGGTGAGCCTTGGTGGTGTAGGGTCTAGGATCAATTAGGTAGATCTCTAAAGAAACCTCATTTACATTGAGGGGAATAGGTGAGAATAGAATACAAAGAATAATGAGGTAATAAGGCTGGACACGCAGGTCCAATTAATAAATCAAATTTATTACAACAATTTCTAAAATTGTCCCACCCATCTAATATCCATCTGATATACATTATTCATGCATCGCAACCATGTATTCACACAAGCATGTTATCAATCAATCTAATCAAATTAATTAATCTGATAATTAGTGATCATCCAATGTTCAAACAACGATTTGATTTTGTTTGAGTCAAACTCGTTATTGCGAATAAGTACTCAAAGTACATATTCTCGAATTAAATTAAACTACATCATTAAATCCAATTTAATATGCATTCAATTCTAATTCACTATTTAATTCCAAATTAAATACTACACTTTATTAATGAACTTTTACGACTTAAATTCCAAATTTAATCACAACGGGTCTCAAAGCCCGATTAACGTCCAACGTCAATTTAATTAAAGTCCAATGGGCTTTAATTAATTTCTTGAGGCGTGGACTTTTGGTCAACTCGGGTCAAACCGAATAACCAAAATCCAATCCGGGAATTATCCCATAAGCCCATAAATCAATTTTGGCCCATTAGGCCCAATTAAACTTTAAAGGTTCATTAAGTCGCATTTGGGCTTTATGGAAGCCGTTTTGGGCCTAATTGGATCCAACCAATTTTGCATAAACCCAACTTTGTACAACAAAGCCCAATAAGCCCATTTACAACATTAAAGCCCAAATCCAATTTTAAGGCCTAATTATAATTAAATCACAAAAACCCAATTTCACAATTTAATTACATAAAGTGCATTACACAATTAATTACCCAATTAACATTTCTAAAACATCAATTAACATAACTAATCATGCTTATCAATATTAAATCATGTCCAACATAATTTAATTAAAATCAAACCCAAACATCCTTCATAAAGTCTCGGTAATATAGGGATAATTTTGTCCGATTCGGTTTCAATCCAATTAAACTCACAATCAACATTAAATCATCATTCCTAATTGATTCAAGTCATCCAATGATCAAAAATCAAAAAATCACCAAGACATTTTAGGGCTATAACTCTCGGTAATTAGGGTTCATCATGCCAAATTACAAATCCAATCCAATTGAATCAAATTCAACATTAAATAAACATTCCCTAATGATTTCCAACACATCTAATGAATCAAAAATCAAAATTCCAAGACAATATGGTTCATCAACCATTCGGCCAAGCCATCAATTTTTGGGGAAAATTATTCCAAACACAAATTCATGAAATTGATCCAATTAATATTCAATTCAACATGTATTAAGCATACTCAAACATCCAATTTATTCAAATCATGCTCAAATACAAATTACCCAAATTTTAAGCCATAAACTTTTCATGCTCAACCTTTAGCTCATGATGCCATTGTTGGCAAATTCTAAGGTCCCAAGATCATAAACAAGCATGAAAATGAAGTGTGAATACATCGACGAAGTCGCGGAATACTCACATCGATCGGTTGAGCGACGCGGAGGCAAACGAGGCAAAAAAAATGAACTGTTGTCCTCCTTCACTGGTTCGGCAGTGTGTAGTCCAAGCTCACTGGTTTGGTTCGGTTTTGGTCCTTCGTCAAGTTGTAAGCTTCGTCGAACGGTTCCCGGCTCATGGGTAGACTTCCTATCACCTTCGCATGTCTCGTAAGTGTGCTAGCACTTGATGTTTTGCCACAAAACACCACTCTTGCTCCCTATTATTTTCGGTCACAGCCCAGCAAACCAGAAAGTGAAAATGGCATGAGAGAGATGAGAGTTTTTGCCTCCAAAATGAAAGAGAGAGAAGAACGAAAATTGTATGTGTTGAATTACCAAATTTTTGTATCTAATACACTCATTTGAATTTCAAATGAATTTGCATTTCATTTCGCTTTTAAAACTCAAACATTAAAAGCCCACACCAACTTCCATCACTTAATCACATCAATCCATCAAGTGTCACATCACTCAAAGTGACATGTGATTTGACGCTTGATACGACTAGCGATTTGATGCTTGATTTGACTTGCGTGCCGCACTCGAATTCGAAATGCGAATGCGCTCGCAAACAATCCCGGGCTCGGGTTTGCTAATTCCAAATTAACGAATTTTCCGTTGGGTCGTAATTAAATGATTACGCCTAGCGAAGTCACTATTCACGTTGCTAACGAATTAATTCGTTCGCCCAAATTAAAATCTAATTTCAATTCCGCGTCGAAATCTAATTTCGTTTAATATATCGAATATATTAATTTACCGATTAATTCCAAATTAATCGTTATCTCTCTTTATTGATATTTTATCCCAGATAAAATATCTCCGCAATTAATCCCAGATTAATTTTCTCTCTCATCTAATTAATCCTAGATTAATTTAGAGTGCGAGTTATACGTCATCGGTGAATCTTTTGGAAGCGACACATGAGATCCCCTGATATGTTGGCAGTAAATTCGGTCGTCGGACTATCCGAACACGTAAGTACCTCGTACTACGTTTTACCGATTTACAAGACAATGTTGGCCTCTAGCAAAGCGCCATGCCTACCCAATTCTCTGGAAATATCCTTACAGGAATAAAGGATCTATATCAGGCGTAATATACGTAGTATTGCGTATTTTTGTCAAGTATCGAATGATCACGTGCTAGGCCTGAGGCTGGAATTGTGTCTGCCCCGTACGAAGCACTTGTCGGATGTCTGGTAACTAGTCTCTATAATCGGATAAACATGACCTTGTCATTTTATCCCGATAGCTGCGCAGCATTTAAGAGAACTAGTCCCGTATCCTACGTGACCATCATCTCCATATGACTAGAGTGACACTTCCGTCTTGACATCACACCCAACACACTACGATTCTCAATATACCCAGTATTGGCGTACACAGAACCTGTTAAAGCCCTGGACGACCTCAACCAAAGTATATTGATTGTCGCAAGTATTAGCGGTGCAAGTCGCAGGTTAAGACCAAATACACCTACCCTGATTTCGGACTTCCATTGACACGTAGTCATACTACCAATGGAATTCCGAGGGGGTCTTATCCAGAACGAATCTGTTTCCCGTACCATCAGTAAAACACAACCTCCTATTACACTGTCTCATATCGTCACTAGGGACATTTAATGATTTATCCTTCGTGGATTGATACTGTCTCATATCATTCTCTGTCCAGGAACAAATCATAGGGACCTCCTATCATTTATATATCTAGGTGATCTAATCACAAATGATAAGAGTGCAATCTCCTTTGTCACATAGTTAATTTGTACAACAACACCATGATCTGTACAAATAGTGACGCTATGGGTCATAATTGTCCAACAATACCTTCTTCTGGGAATTTCCTTAAGAATACTAAGAAGATTGTATATTTTTTGTTTAGTTACAGCTTTCTGTATTTAATTTTTTATTTTACATAATAGTTCTTCCTTTATTTTACTTTTCACTCTTTATTTTACTTTTTCAGTATGAGGAGGTAACTCCCCTCTGCTGGGGTGAAAGGTTAAGCTTTTATTACTAATATTTAGATTAATCTCCCTTAGTTATAATATATAAACTATTTAAAACTTGACTTAATGGGCTACCGCCTTTATGGTCGGTTGGACTTAATTAAAATTGATTTTAACCTGACTAAATTAGATACCACATTTATGGTCGGTTGGAATTAATCATAAATCTAACTTAATCAGGATACCGCCTATATGGTCGGTTGGTAATTATCATGCAAAGTTTATATATTATAATAAGGGAGATATCTAAAATAGAAGTAATAAAAGTGGATCCTTTTACCCCCCATCATTTTCGTTATTGTTTATTTTATCTTTTTAATTTCCAGTTTTACTTTATGTCATTTACTTTATTTATGTCTTTACTAGTCTTAGATATGTGTGGTAACTAAATACCATATCTGGGGTTGTGATGAATTCCAATATCACCGGATTATAAGTGGTAATTTTACATCTTGGGTAATATAAAGGTTTATTTTTTAAGCCTTAAGCTTAATGCTTCTTATTAACTGGCCATTAATAAGATTGATTTGCTAAACTTAAAATGAACTTGGAAAATGGATTTTAGGTTAGCCTTAGACTGAATAGCTCACGATCTCACCTTGGGGCAAGAGACTCTTAGGTAGATTTCCTTATAGGATAGGAATATACCTATCGGGTGGGGGTAGCCATAATTAGAATTTAATGTTATTGAAGTTAGGTAACTTGGTTGACATAGGAATATGATTAATTGGGTTATACTGTGTGTTTGCATCTGACCATCGGAAGAAGCTTTTGCATAAATTCGTGTTCCAGGCTAATAAACCAATATATTGCACAAACGTGAGATAACCACTTCATCTTTAAAAGATATTGGAAGGATTCTCAACACTATATAGTTTTATAACATTGAATTTTCCTTTGAGTTGCATTGCACTATTTTATTTACTTGTTTTAGTACAAAAATCACCATCCAATCAATAATCAATCTATTAGATACTCGTAAAATATTTAACGTCATAAATTAATTGCTAAGGTATTAAGTCCTCGTGGGATCGATATATTTTATACTACTTGAGCGATACGTGCGTTTTCGTAACGTGAGTGATTTCACCGATCAAGTTTTTGGCGCCGTTACCGGGGACTTATTTATCTTTCACTATTAATTTTGGGGTTATATACCTTTACTTGTGTCTGAATTCTTTTTTCTTATTATTTATGTTTTATTGTGTGTCAGGTTCTCAGACACTGCATGAGAAGAACCAGAAGCTTTGAAATCCGTCCGCTTGACCCAGAAATTGAAAGAACCATCAAGCAGTTGAGAAGGGAAAGGCAAGAAGGCCAAGAAGCAGTGATCAACATGGAACCTGAACCTTTGGAGGTTGTACCACCAATTCCTATTCGAGACAGAACTATTCCGGTGGTTGACGGCTTCATTTGATGCATTGTACTTCCTCTCTTACCAGCAAATGTGTGTGACATCAAAACATGCATTCAGATGATTCAGCAGTCAGTTCAGTTTGGGGGGAATGCAACTGAAGATCCTAATGCGCACATCAGCAACTTCCTGAAAGTTTACGGCACATTCAATTACAACCGAGCGGCAGAAGAAGCAATGAGACTGTGTGTTTTCTCATATTCCTTGAAAGACAGAGCTAAGGCTTGGCTACATTCACTACCAGCATGTTCCATCACAACTTGGAACACTCTAGCCACCATATTTCTTGCAAAGTACTCTCCCCAGCCAGAACTGCAAAACTGAGGAATGACATTACATCCTTTATACAACATGACTCAGAATCCCTCTGCGAAACTTGGGAAAGATATAAGGAATTGCTCCAGTAATGTCCGCACCATGAAATAGCAAAGTGGCTACAAGGTCAAACCTTCTACAAAGGACTTTCTAGACTGATGAGAACTAAAATTGATGCTGCTGCTGGAGGAGCTTTAATGGCAAAAGGAGAAGATCAGGCCTGAGACTTAATTGAAGAAATGGCCAACAACAAATATTTGTGGCCAACAGAAAGAAGCATTATTCAACGAATAGCAGGAATCCATGAAGTCAGAGCCAACACAGCAATGAATGCTAGGCCGAAGCAGATGTACAAATGTCTGGAAACACTTAGCACACAAGTTGTAAACATCACCGGTGCTATAAGTTCACCATATGAAGGAGCACCAGAGGCGAACCAACATGATGAGATGGTGAATTATGTCAATAATTTCAACAAACAGGGGAAAAATCCATATTCCAACACCTACAATCCAGGGCGGAGGAATCATCCCAATTTCACATGGAGCAACAATTTAGTACAAAAGAACAACCCACCACCCGGATTCCAACAGCAAAACAAAGGCCATGAGTATGAAAAAAACCAGAAATAAAAGAAATGCTTGCAGAGATGTTCAAAAAGCAAGAAGCCAAATATGATGCTATGTTTCAAGCTTAAGCATCATTCAATCAAAGCCAATCAACATCTATAAAGGCATTGTAAAATCAAATAGGACAACTGGCTAATGCTCAGAGTTACAGACCGCAAGGTACCCTACCTAGCTGTTGGGTTTTATAGGTCAAACCAAGATCAAATTAAGCAATGAAATGTGCAAATACAACAAAGTAAAGTAGCGAAAATACTCACTTTGATCGGCTTTGCGATGCGTTGAACACAAAAATTTCTCCTTGAGACTCTCGGCCAAGCCCTTGGTTGTGCTCCTTGTGTTGATCTTCAAGCTCCAAGCTTTGAATGTAGATTCCATGCTCATAGATGGGTTTCCCTATCACCTTTGAATGATCTCTTTAGTGTGCTAGCACTTGGAAAAATTTGCAACAAATTGTTTCCCTAAGCCTTGTGTAACTCTCGGCCAAACCAAGAGAGGAGAGAAAAAATGGCACTTTGCCGTGAGTGAGGGAGATAAGAGAGAAGAAGTTGTGTTGTGTGTCTATTTGCAAAATCAAGTAACCTAATACCAAAATTCAAAAATTAGTCAAAGGCCTTTCACACATCAATGAATTAATCTTGTGTGTTTTACAAGTTTCCAAAACCCAACCACTTCCATTAACCAAAAGTATATTAAAGTGACTAGGTGATGTGACTTGTGTGGGCCCCACTTTAATTCAAAATCCGAGTGGGCCCGCAACACATCCCGGGCTCGGGTTCGCTAATTCCAAATTAACGAATTTTCCGTTGCGACGTAATTAAATCAAATTTAATTAAATAATTATACCTAGAAAAATTACTATTCACATCGCTAGCGAATTAATTCTAAATTAACTCGTTTGCCCGAATTAAAATCTAATTTTAATTCCGCGTCGAAATCTAATTTCGTATAATATATCGAATATATTATTTTATCGATTAATTCTGAATTAATCGTTCTCTCTTTATAAATAGAATTTTATCCCAGATAAAATATCTCCGTCATTAATCCTAGATTAATTTTCTCTCTTTTATAATTAATCCCAGATTAATTATGTCCGAGTCATACGTCATTGGTGAATCTTTGGACAGCGACCCATGAGATCCCTGGATATGTTGGCAGTAAATCTGGTCGTCGGACTATCCGAACACGTACGTACCTAGTACTACGTTTTTACCGATTTACAAGACATGGTTGGCTTCTAGCAAAGCATTGTGCCTACCCAATTCTCCAGAAATATTCTAAAAGGAATATATAATCTGTATCAGGCGTAGTATACGTAGTATTGTGTATTCCGATCCAGTATCAGATGTCACATGCTAGGCCTGGGGCTGAAATTGTGTTTGCCCCGTACGAAGCATATGTCGGATCTCTGGTAACTAGTCTCTATAATCGGATAAACATGACCTAGTCATATTCTCCAGATAGCTGCAGCATACAAGAGTATCAGTTCCTTATCCTACGTGACCATCATCTCCATATGACTGAAGTGATACTTCCATCTTGACATCACACTCAATACACTACGATTCTGAATATACCCAGAAGAGGCGTACACAGAACCTGTTAAAGCCCTGGATGACCAAAACCAAAGTATATTGATTGTCGCAAGTATTAGCGATGCAAGTCTCAGGTTAAGACCAAATACACCTACCCTGATTCGGACTTCCATAGACACATAGTCATACTACCAATGGAATTCCGAGGGGTCTATCCAGAGCGAAGCTGTTTCCGTACCATCGGTAAACATAACCTCCTATTACACTTGCATGAGTATCCAATACCCAAATATATGAGAACTATGCCGTTATGCTCCCATAACACGCACAAGTGCAATACTAGTCTATTCCGCATTATCGATGTCCAGTCTCGATAATACTACGACTATGGATATTTTAATGATTAAACCTTAGTGGATTGCTATTGTCTCATATCATCTCAATCCGGAACTAATCATAAGGACTTTTATCATTTATGTATCTTAGTAATCCAATTACAAATGATAAAAGAGCAATTTCCTTTGTCACATAGTTAATTTGTATAAAAACACCATATTCTGTACAAATAATGATGCTGTGGGTCATAATTGTCCAACAATCTTCCACTTGGCCTATAGCCAGTCACTCACGTTCCTACACCTGAACTATGTACGGGTCGCTCAAACTTCTGCTGAGAAACAACTTTCATCAGCGGATTTGCAAGGTTATCATCTGAAGCGATTTATTCGATCATCACATCGCCACGATGTATGATCCGACGAATCAGATGAAATAATTGAAGTATATATTTGGATCGTTGATGAGACCATTAATTCTTTAGCTTGTGCTGTAGCCTAGCTCAGCTGCTAACAGAACTACACCTAATCTAATTAGGATTATTATAGATCCAAATCGCTTCTATTGCTGCCTCAACTGCAGCAATATTCCGCTTTTGTTGTTTATTCGGCAACAGTATCTTGCTTCGAAGATTTCCAGCTCAATGTTCCGTTATTCAAACTATATAGTACCCTTATTGCGACTTACAGTCATCTTTGTTGGTTTGGAAACTTGCAACGGTGAACCCAGTCACTTCAAGTTCTCCTCCTCCATAGCTTAAGAAACCATCCTTAGTTCTTCTAAGATACTTAAGGATGTTCTTAACATCATTCCAGTGACTATCACTTGGATTGGTCTGATTGTGACTCCATATGCACAAAGCATATGAGACACCAGGTCGCGTACATATATTTCAATGTACGAGTTCTCGGAGAGTGCCAACAACTTTTAGATCTATCCCATTAGATCCTTATTCCTAGAATAAAGGTTGTCTCTCCCAAGTATTCTATGGAGAATTTTCATGAAAGTCAAGCTTTCACCGATTGTATTATGGGAATGTCATTTCCAAGAAATGATATGTCATCAATATGTAGGACAGTCACTGTTAGTGCGCTCCCACTAACCTCCTTATATACACAAGAATCATTTTTGTTTTGAATTAAATCATATACCATTATGATTACATCAAAATGATAGTTCCAAGAACGCAATGCTTACTTCAATCCATAAATGGATTGAATAACTTGCAAACCTTGTTTGCTCGTTTTGGTGCGATAAAAAATTCAGGATGTTATAAACATCCTCCAAAAGGTTTCCGTTTAAGGAAAGTGATTTTGACGTTCAGCTGCCATATTTCATAAATGAAACATGCAGCATTAGCAAGCATTATCCAAATGGATTTAACCATGGCAACGAGTAAAAAGGTTTCATCGTAATCGACACAATGTTGATAACGATACCTTTTCGCTATAAGCCTAGCTTTGTACGTTTGTATGTTGCCATCCATATATGTCTTCCTTGAAGACTCATATAGTACCAATAGGCACAATGCCTTCTAGTACAACAACCAGTGTCTAAACTTGGTTGGTATACATGGAATCCATTTCAGACTTCATGGCACTTTGCCATAATAGGGAGTCGATACCTTGTATCACTTCCTCATACGTAGCCGGTTTTTGTTCCTCAATAAGCGACATCTTCATGAGGTGAGATCAGAAACCCATACCTCCCAGGTTGTTTTCTGACTCTCTCTGACTTACGTGGTTCTTGTGTATTCGAAGTTTGTAATACAGTTGATGAGCGGAAAATATATCAATATTTACCGCCCCTTTTACTTAATATTTTGTTTAGTTTCTCGGGTTTGATGAACGTTTTGATGTGTTTTAGTTTATTTTGCAGATAAAATAATATTGGGACACAATGAAATCATTTAGGATGAAATGTGGGTCAAATAAGGGCAAAAATTGGACTTGACATATTAATTTTGGAGATTGGAAACTTGAAAGGGCGTTTAACGAAGTGCAGTTTTGGAAATTCCAGTTTTGTGCATCTGTCGTAATTTGGGCATAACCTTTTACTCCGATATCAGATTGAGTTGATTCAAGTGCCAGATTAAGAAGACTCAAAGCTCTACGACTTTGACGAAAGACAAACTATTTCGAATTCTGAAGATTTCATGACCGAAATTGATGAACCATCCAGAAGTGTGTTGTGTGTAATTATTAAAGTCACTTTCAATCATTTTCAAAGCAAAAAATAAATTATTAAATAAATAATAAAAATTATCAAATCATCACCAAACATGATAAGAGATTAGTGGAGCAATTAATAATGGATTTGGTGGAGCAATTAGTGGAGAGCAATTAATAATTGATTTAGTGGTTGATTTGATGGAGGCAAAATTTTGCCTATAAATACCAAGCCATTTCATTTATAAAATTCATACTTTCTTCTTTGAAATTCCTAAAGAATAAATAAGAAGATTGTATCTTGTTTGTTTATTTATAGCTTTGAGTAATTAATTTCCGCTTTCGCACTTTCTTTTCTTTATTTTTCAGTTTTTACTTTACGTAATTTACTTTTAAGCACAATACTTTTCTTTCTTTAATTTTCAGCAATTTACTTTCAGCATTTACTTTTCAGCAATTTACTTTCAACATTTACTTTTTAGCATTTAATTTTCAGTATTTAATTTCAGCATTTACTTTCGTCATTTAATTTTCAGTATTTAATTTTCATTATTTTACTTTATGTCTTTTATTTTATTTAAGTTTTTTTTACTACCCGTAAATATGTGTCGTAACTAAGCCAGTTATCTAGGGTTGTGATGAAATCCAATATCATCGGTTTTAAAGAGGTTAGATTATAGCTTGGGTAATATAAAGATTTATTTATTGAGTCTTAATCTTAATGCTTTTTCATTAACTGGCCATTAATAAAATTGAACTGGGAAACTTAAAATGAACTAGACATAATGATTTTAAGTTTAAGACCTTAGACTCAATAGTCCACGATCTTCCTTGAGGATAGATAACCCTTTAATAGATTTCCTTACAGGATAGACATATACCTGTCGGGCGGGAGTAGCCATAATTGGAACTTAAACTTAATGAATCCAGATAATTTGGTTGACATAGACATATGGTTCAATTGGATTAAACTGGGTATTTGTGTCTGACCATCGACAAAGGCTTACACATAATTTAGTGTTCCAGGTTAATAAATCAATATATTACCCAACTTTAAGATAACCACTTCATCTTTAAAATGATATTGGAAGAAATCACAACCCTAGATAGTTTTTAATATTGAATTTTCTTAAAACCTAGTTTCGAACAATTTTATTTACTTATTTTTAAATTAGAATCGTCACCATTTCAAATCAATCAAACAACTTGTTAGATACTAGTAATCATTTGACCTTATAAAATTAATAGATTAGATATTAAGTCCTCGTGGGATCGATATTTTTATACTACTTGAACGATACGTGCGCTTGCGTTATACGTGTGTGTTTACGCCGGTCAAGTTTTTGGCGCCGTTGTCGGGGACTTATTTATCTTTCACTATTAGTTGTGGGGTTAGATACATTACTTGTATCTAATTTCTTTTTACTTATTGTTTTTTGTTTTCTTGTGTTTCAGGTTCTCAGAAACTTCATGAGACGAACCAGAAGCTTTGAACTTCGACCGCTTGACCCAGAAATTGAAAGAACCATCAGACAGTTGAGAAGGGAAAGGCGAGTAGGCCAAGAAGCTTTAGTCAACATGGAACCTGAACCGTTGGAGGTTGCACCCCCAATTCCCATTCGAGACAGAACCATTCCGGTGGTTGACAGACTCATTTCCTGTATTGTACTTCCTCCCTTACCAGCAAATGTGTGTGACATCAAAACATGCATTCAGATGATTCAACAGTCAGTTCAGTTCGGGGGGAATGCAACTGAAGATCCTAATGTCCACATCAGTAACTTCCTGGAAGTTTGCGGTACTTTCAACTACAACAGAGCATCAGAAGAAGCAATGAGACTGCGAGTTTTTCCATATTCCCTGAAAGACAGAGCTAAAGCTTGGCTACATTCACTACCAACAGGTTCTATCACAACTTGGAACACTTTAGCCACCAAATTTCTTGCAAAGTACTTTCCACCAGCCAGAACCGGAAAGCTGAGGAATGACATCACATCCTTTGTACAACAAGATTCAGAATCCCTCTGCAAATCTTGGGAAAGGTACAAAGATTTGCTCCGGAAATGTCCTCACCATGAGATTCCAAAATGGCTTCAAGTCCAAAAATTCTATAATGGGCTTTCTGGAATAATGAGAACCACAATCGATGCTGCTGCTGGAGGAGCCTTGATGGCAAAAGGAGAAGATCAAGCCTGGGACCTAATCGAAGAAATGGCCAACAATAATTCCTTGTGGCCAACAGAAAGGAGCATGATCCAAAGAATTGCAGGAATTTATGAAAGTGGAGCCAATACAGCAGTCAACGCCAAGCTAGATCAGATATGCAAATTCATGGAGACTCTTACCACTGGATCCACAAGTTCACCATATGGAGGAGCACCAGAGTCGAACCAACTTAAAGAGACGGTGAATTTTGTCAACAGACAGGGGAACAATCCATATTCCAACACCTACAACCCAGGGTGGAGGAATCATCCCAATTTTTCATGGAGCAACAATTCAGGCCAACAGCAGAACTATCCACCACCTTAATTCCAGCAACAGAACAAAAGCCAGGAGCAGGCAAATGAACCAGGAATAACAGAAGTGTTGACCTACTTGAAAAAGATAGAAGCAAAACACGACTCTCAAGCAGCAAGATATGATACTATGTTTCAATCTCAAGCAGCAAGATATGATGCTATGTTTCAATCTCATGCAGCATTAATTCAAAGTCAATTTGCTTCTATTAAAGCACTGGAGAATCAAATTGGACAACTGGCAAATGCTCAGAGTTACAGACCGCCAGGTACCCTTCCTAGCAACACAGAGCCAAATCCAAGAAACATGGGGAAGGAGCAATGTCATGCCATCATGTTAAAAAGCGGTACTGAAATCAACAAAGATGTTGGAGCCAAAACAGCTGCTGAGGAAGTTGCAAAAGAAACAAAGCAACAGATGGAGGAAAAAGAAGCAAAGGAAAAAGAACAGATCATTCCACCACCACCTTTTCCTCAACGTCTTCAGAAGAACAAATTGGATAAGCAATTTTCTCGGTTCCTGGAGATCTTCAAAAAGCTGCATATCAACATTCCATTTGCAGAAGCGTTGGAACAAATGCCCAGCTATGCCAAATTCATGAAAGACATTCTTTCACGAAAGCGGAGATTGGGAGATTACGAGACAGTAGCATTATCAGAAGAATGCAGCGCTATCATTCAGAGGAAACTTCCCCCAAAGTTGAAAGATCCTGGCAGTTTCAATGTTCCTTGCACCATAGGAGAACATGACTTCGGTAAGGCTCTGTGTGATTTAGGTGCGAGTGTTAACTTGATGCCTTTTTCTATTTTCAGGAAATTACAGATTGGAGAAATAATGCCAACTTCAGTCTCACTACAACTTGCTGATAGAACGCTCGTATTTCCAAGAGGCGTAGTTGAGGATGTACTGGTTAAGGTTGACAAATTCATTTTCCCAGCAGATTTTATTGTCCTTGATATGGAGGAAGACGCAGACATGCCAATCATCCTTGGGAGACCATTCTTGGCTACAGGTCGAACCATTATTGATGTACAAAAAGGAGAACTAACCATGAGGATACAGGACCAAGAAGTAACATTCAATGTTTTCAATGCCATGAATTTCCCAGATGATGAAAAAAAGAGGAATGTTTCAAACTTGATGTGATACACAGTACCATTCAGAACTCTAATGCAATGCAAAGTTCTACTGACAAACTTAAAACATGTCAATTGTCTGTGGAGCCTAAAGATAAAACGTCTTTTGTACTGAAGAAGCCAATTCTTGCACTACAAGCAACAGAAGAGAAAAAGTTCCACCAGCTCAACGAATTGGAGGAATTTCACAATCAGCCTTTTGAGGATGCCAAATTGTACAAAGAAAAGGGCAAGAAAAGACATGATGAGAAGTTAGTGCGCATACAACTGGAACCATGGCAGAGAAGGTACTGTTAAACAAATCAAGGGTGAAATTCTTCCCATGGAAGCCAAAATCACGGTGGTCAGGTCCATTTGTTATCACCAAAGTTTTACCAGATAGAGCCGTTGAGATACATGATCCTGACTCCAACAAAACTTTCAAGTTAAAAACAAGCGTGTCAAGTACTACTGGGGAGAACCATTTGAGCGACAAAATGAAAGGGTTGCACTTTCAGATCCAGCTTAACGTTCGAGAAGTCAAGTCTGGCTGACGACTCTAAACTTAGCGCTAGCAGGGAGGCAACCCATGCAATTTTTGTATAAATTATGTGGTATGGCGGTGTGTTTTTTATTTTTGTGTGTTTAATTTTTGCAGGTTTAGTCATTTCAAGATGGAAGAAGTTCTCGCAAATCTTCACAAGAAATTTCATTCTCTCCCTCAAAAATCTCTGATGAAAGTCTACAAAGCTCGCTTAACGGATGAGACTACTAACAATCCATGGTGATTCTAATGACATTCGTTGGGTAATTGAAGCACGAGTCCGATTGGCATGTGAGTCTTCTGACTCTTTTATTTCACATCTGCCTGGTTTTGGAAGAAGCACATATGCAAAGAAACGTAGAGCTAAGCAAATGGGTGTTTGTTACAAATGTGCACGCTGGAATTGCAATACTCATTGTCGTTCTTTAGGAATGGTGTCTGATAATCGTGAAGACAAAATTAAATTCATTAGGGATGGCTTGAGTAAGGAGTCTTTAGATGATATATCTTCAACTCTTGAGACGCATCCAAGTGGATATGTTCACATAGCCATTCGCAAATTACATACACAATTCCAAAAGGAAAGACAACTATTAAGTCTCGGGAATCTGACTCAAAATAACCCTGTTGCCAATTTATAAGAAAATTGGATGGGAAGCTTGTCCCTGACGCATAGACGTCAATCAAGCCGTTACTTTTCTTGTAAATATTATATCTCTTTGTCTTTTCTTAATAATTGTGATTTATTTTGTTGTTTTTCTTTTGTTTTCTCCGACAGGATCCAGACCTTTTTGATTATCACGATATTATTTCGCTACTAATCGTCCTCTGGAAGATACTTGTGCTATTTTTACTCACCCTTTTCAGGTACTATAAATTCAGCCCGTCATTGCACGTTTGAAGGCATCCAGAGTTGAGAAAGAAATACATAAAAAAAATGGAAGCCACTTCAAGAAGACGAGTTGAAAACATCTGTGTGTTTTGCGGTAGTAGTGTTGGTGTTAAGCCACAATACGTAGAAGCAGCACAAGAATTGGGTCGAGTCTTAGCTGCAAGGAATATGCACTTAATATATGGCAGAGGCAATCTTGGACTAATGGGGATCGTTTCAAAGGCTGTATAGGAAGGAGGCAGTCACGTTTTGGGAATCATCCCAAAACCCTTGGCAGAAGCAAATCTTATTGGATCATCAAACGGAGATGAACTGATCGTATCAGGTATGTCCGAGTGACTGGTAGAAATGATTAACCGTGCTGATGCTTTTATTGTTTTGCCAGGTGGCTTGGGTACATTGGAGGAAATTTTTATTGTGCTATCTTGGGCGAACCTGAACATACACCAGAAACCAATTGGGCTGTTTAACGTTGATGGATTTTATGATTTTCTTTGTGTATTTCTTGATGATGCCCGTATAAATGGGTTCGTGTCAAAACCTTTGAAAGAACTACTCTTTACTGCCAGAACTGCTCCGGATCTAATAGACCAACTCTTAGCCTATGAACCACAAGTTGACCTTATCCTTTCAAAGATAAATTGGTCCTAGGACGATCGTGGTAAGAGGCGTCGTGTTAATCTGGATCTTAACCTTTAATTTCTTGTTAAATTTCAGCTAACCAGGTACTACCTTCTAAACTCTTCTTCTACTGTTTAAGACATTGGGGACAATGTCTCATTTAGGTTTGGGGGAGAGAATTAGTTGATCAGTACCTTGTTTTTAGTTTGTGTGTTCTTTTTATTTTGTCCAAAATTTTTCGAAAAATACAAAAAAAAATTGAAAGATTTTCAAAAATTACAAAAACATTTTGTGTTTTTATTTTGACTAAAAGGGTGAAATTGGTGAAAGGTAGCTGAGTAAGGAGTTTCCACTCCTGATACGTATCTCAAGCCTATTTTCGAAATAAGTTAATTTTTGTTTATTTCATTTTAAATTATTTAATTTGTAAATTCTCCATAAAACGGACTAAAATGGATCTTCATATGTTCAGTTAGCAGATATTATCAGCATACATAGAAACATACGGACATGAACTAAAATTGAAAAGTTTGTAATATTCAGTGCTCTAGTTTGATTGGAGGAAACATCTAAAAAAACAATGGAGTAAAAAAAAAAAATCAAGATCCGAGTTATTTAGTCTGTAAGGGTGTTTTAACACCTAGTGCCCTAAAACCAACTGGTTTGGGAGTCACTAGCCCAAAGCTCGTTACATGGATCAAAGATGCTGCAAAAATATATATATCTGAAGTCTGAGTAATTAAGTCGTAGGGGTGTCTTAACACCTGGTGCTCTAAAGCCAACTGGTTTGGGAGTCACCGACCCAAAGCTCGCTACATAGACGGAAGATATTATGTATAAATAAAAAAAAATCAGAAAAATTATTCCATTGCTGCAAAATGATGTGAATTCTGATAAAACTTTAGGACAAAAATATTACTCTCTTATCAACTACACTTGTGACAGTTGTGGGAAAAAATGAGTTGATTAATATTTTGTCGACTGTGTATATGGAGAATGGTAAAAATAATCGAAGAATTTACTTATTCGGTAATTTAGAATGAAACAAAACAACTATTGACTTGGAGTAGAAGTTTCACCTGATTAGTCACTAACTTCTTTATTCTCTTTTCTCTTGTCTTTTTGCTTTTGTGTGCATTAGTTTTATTATCTTTTTACTTTTGTAAAACGTTTGTGGGTATCGTTGCTGTAAGCCCTCACGAGACTATAACTCGTCCACTAGGGACACCTAGGGGTTTAAAGGCTTGTTGCATATGCTAAATGCAACCGTGATCCCTACGAAAGTGGCTTAGTTTAATTTTAATTGTTTCTTGTATTTTATTTTATTGTTTTGCTCGAGGACTAGCAAAATGTTAGGTTTGGGGTGTGATGAGCGGAAAATATATCAATATTTACCGCCCATTTTACTTAATATTTTGTTTAATTTCTCGGGTTGATGAACGTTTTGATGTGTTTTATTTTATTTTGCAGATAAAAAAATATTGGGACACAATGAAATCATTTAGGATGAAATGTGGGTCAAATAAGGGCAAAAATTGGACTTGACATAATAATTTTGGAGATTGGAAACTTGAAATGGCGTTTTAACGAAGTGCAGTTTTGGAAATTCCAGTTTTGTGCATCTGTCGTAATTTGGGCATAACATTTTACTCTGATATCGGATTGAGCTGATTCAAGTGCCATATTAAAGAAGACTCAAAGATCTACAACTTTGAAAGACAAATTATTTTCGAATTCTGAAGATTTAATGACGAAATGGATGAACCATCCAGAAGTGTGTTGTGTGTAATTATTAAAGTCACTTTCAATCATTTTCAAAGCAAAAAATAAATTAATAAATAAAGAATAAAAATTATCAAATCATCACCAAACATGATAAGAGATTAGTGGACCAATTAATAATGGATTTGGTGGAGAAATTAGTGGAGCAATTAGTGGAGCAATTAATAATTGATTTAGTGGATGATTTGATGGAGGCAAAATTTTGCCTATAAATACCAAGCCATTTCATTTGTAAAATTCATACTTTCTTCTTGAAATTCCTAAAGAATAAATAAGAAGATTGTATCTTGTTTGTTTATTATAGCTTTCAGTAATTAATTTCCGCTTTCGCACTTTCTTTTCTTTATTTTTCAGTTTTTACTTACATAATTTACTTTTACGCACAATACTTTTCTTTCTTTAATTTACTTTCAGCATTTACTTTTCAGCAATTTACTTTCAGCATTTACTTTTCAGCATTTAATTTTCAGTATTTAATTTCAGCATTTACTTTCCGTCATTTAATTTTCAGTATTTAATTTTCAGTATTTTACTTTATGTCTTTTATTTTATTTAAGTTTTTTTTACTACCCGTAAATATGTGTCGTAACTAAGCCAGTTATCTGGGGTTGTGATGAAATCCAATATCACCGGTTTATAAGAGGTTAGATTATAGCTTGGGTAATATAAAGATTTATTTATTGAGTCTTAATCTTAATGCTTTTTCATTAACTGGCCATTAATAAAATTGAACTGGGAAACTTAAAATGAACTAGACATAGGGATTTTAAGTTTAAGACCTTAGACTCAATAGTCCACGATCTTCCTTGAGGATAGATAACCCTTTAATAGATTTCCTTACAGGATAGACATATACCTGTCGGGTGGGGGTAGCCATAATTGGAACTTAAACTTAATGAATCCAGATAATTTGGTTGACATAGACATATGGTTCAATTGGGTTAAACTGGGTATTTGTGTCTGACCATCAACAGAGGCTTACACATAATTTAGTGTTCCAGGTTAATAAATCAATATATTACCCAACTTTAAGATAACCACTTCATCTTTAAAATGATATTGGAAGAAATCACAACCCTAGATAGTTTTTAATATTGAATTTTCTTAAAACCTATTTTCGAACAATTTTATTTACTTATTTTTAAATTTAGAATCGTCACCATTTCAAATCAATCAAACAACCTGTTAGATACTAGTAATCATTTGACCTCATAAAATTAATAGATTAGATATTAAGTCTTCGTGGGATCGATATTTTTATACTACTTGAACGATACGTGCGCTTGCGTTATACGTGTGTGTTTACGCTGGTCAACAGTTTCATCCTTGATGAACTGTTTGTGTTCCATTAAGGAATCGGTGACTGGAATAGTATTACTCCGATTTTCATCGAGTTTTACTTTCCTCCCACTTACCACTGCATATTGGTATTCCTCTTAGGAAAACCGCATGGAGAGCAACAATTACATTGTTCTCTTGTGAGTTATATAAGTACTATACTTTGGTTACCCTATGATAACCTACAAATTAGGCACTTATCCGATTTGGGTTCTAGTTTGGTATCATCCAAACATATGCATAGCATTCCCAAATCTTCAGGAATGAGAAAACCATGTTTCTTTCCTGTTCATATCTAATATGAAGTCTGTCTAACAGATTTTCTTGGAACCTTATTCAAAATAAGTGTTGCACTGTTAAATGCGTATCCCTAGAAGGAAAATGGTAGCTCATAGCAACTCTTAATTAACCTTATCATGTCTAACAAAATTCGGTTTCTCCGTTTAGACACACCGCTCAATTAAGGTGTTCCGGGAGGAGTCATTTATGAAAGAATACTATACTCTTTCAAATATTCAAGAAACTTATTGCTTAAGTATTTCCATCACGGTCTAACCGTGATAGTTTTAATACTCTTGCCGATCTGTTTTTATACTTCGTGTCGAAACTCTTTGAATCTATCAAAAGTTTCCGATTCATGTTTCAAAAGAAACACATAACCATAACGCGATGCTACATCCGTAAAGGTTACAAAGTGTTCATATCTACCTCTAGCCTAGCTAGACATGGGCCCACTTATGTCACTATGAACGAGGGCTAACAGAACGGTGGCACTTACTCTTTTACCAAGTAAAATGTATTTTAGGCACTTTGCCTAATAAACTAGATTCGTAGACATTATTTGAATTAGAATCAAATCCGTCCTAGTATCCACTCTTCGAAAGTGTGGATATATGAGTCTTGTTAATGTGTCCCAGACAACAATGCCACAAATAAGTCTCATCTGATAAATTCAGTTTGAGCTATTTGTTTGTCATGTTTGAGATTCATTTATATTCAAAATATAAATATTGTTATTCACATTTAATGTGTTTATCTCAATATCATCTTTATAAAATAAAACACTTTAGTGTTCTAGAATATAAAGGTATACCCGCAACGGGTTAAACTTAGATATACAGATAATGTCTCTAGTCAAACTGGGTACATTTTAACAGTTTCCTAATTTAAGTACATACCCAAAAGGTAGTTCCTAAATTTAGGTCTCTACGGTTAAAACTGTGACTTTCGTCCCATTTCCTACTCGCAGATCAATCTCAACTGAAGTCAGTCTTCTGCTAATCAGCATATTCTACACATCAGTACATATTTATGTACAACACTTAGTATCAAAAAATACAATTTTGAAACTAATAGTGAACATGTTTATGACAAACATACTTGAAGTCGGAGCCTTGCCCGTCTTCTCTTCATTCATGTATGCCTTGTCCATACGGCAGTCACGCTTCTAGTGACCCCGTTTGCCACAGTTTAGGCAGACATCTTGGGATATGTCTTTTGTCATCCTAGAAGACTGTGATGATTTTGCCTTTGCCCTTTTTAGAAGCTCTGGCTCTGCCTCATTGAGCATAGTCGTCAACTCTCCAAGAGTTTACTCTTGGTTCTTAATGAACCTGCCCCAGCTATCGGGTAGAGACTATAATATCATATCTTTGGTAGTCTCGGCCACGTAGGTAATGCCCAGCTAACCTAGCTGATCGATGTCAGCAATCATCTGCAACACCTAGTGCTCGACAGATGTACCCTCTGACATACACGAGCGAAAGAACTTCTTTTGCAATTTATACTTCTAAGATCTAAGATTAGATCTATGAAGATCTTTAATTTCAACATCTTGGTAAAATGATCTAATCCTTAATTTTGACGACAGAATTAAAGAGTCATTGCGGTAAGTATAAAGGATTGAGCACTAAAGTTATCATCACCATGAGTCTTCCAAAACTCATGCTTCACTATTTGCTCAACTCCGGGCTTAGGCCCAAGATGTTTCTCTATCAAATAGAATAACTTCTCAGTTCCCAGGACTATCCTAAAGTTCTATTCCCAATTTGAAAATTAAAGCCGTTTAAATACATTTTCACCCAGAACTATGTTCTAAACGCTAATCTTTCAGTTATCTTGATTCTAATAGTCCAACTATCCAATCAACGATTTCGGGTACAATTAAATATAATGATTACTATAGTCTAACTATATAATCAACTATAATTTGATTGGTTAAATTCAAAATATTTTGATTACTATAATCCAATTATATAATCAACTACAAATTGAAGTAGTTTGAATACAGTCTAACTGTTTAATTTAAAACAACAATTAAATATTAGTCCAACTAATATATTTAAATAATGACGAAAAAGAAATGAGCGTGTATTGGCAAGTATCTAAACGAAATTGCAAATTTAATACTTGTCTCCAACTATTTTTCGGCGAGCCTCTAACCCTCTGTTGAGTACTCGGGAAACCTAGTTTCCTAGTGGGCTAGGATCCCGTTAAATAACATACAACCTTGACTTTGGCCAACAAGTTGTATGATATTTAACTAGGTAGATCTCTAAGATCAATTGAATCTCATCAAATTCATAGATCCAGTAGGTGGGCATCCAAGTCTGAAACATATATCTAATATATGCCAATATATCTGAGATATTTCCTAACCTTTTTCCTCTGAATCAACTAAGCCTTGGCTTTGGCACAACAAGCTTAATGATTCCAGTTAAGCGGGACCCATTGACTTTGGAAAGCTTCGTAATCGATGTCTATGGACAAGAAGTGATCTTGACTTTGGCCAAAAAATCACAACTTGGACAAGACATGCGATATGGAACAAAGCCTTCATGATTCAAACACATCCGCGATGGACAAAGGTCTTGACTTTGGCCAACAAACCAGTGCCAATCTTGGATCTTGAGAATGAATCATTCAATGGAAGGAAAAATGTTTAATATTTGTTGAGGGTTTTTCGCGTAATTGGCAACCAATTAATTCTCTTTGATTAGGTCTCATCATACACCCTTAAGCATGTATTCTAAAAGCATAATAAGACGCGGTAAATAAATTAATAATGATATGCGGATGGATATTTAAAACATTTTGTTCCTAGAACTAAGGGTGGCAGTTTAGCCCGCGGCCCGGCCCGGCCCGGGGTGGAAAAAGCCCGGGCCGGGTTTTCCTATTTTGGCCCGAGCCCGGCCCGGCCTGGGCCAAAATTTAAAAAAACAAAAAAAAAAAACATAAATATATATATATTTAATATGTTTGTATCATTTTTATTTATTTTTAACATTTAAATTGTTAATTTATCAATGAAACTTGTGATTTATTTATAAATTGTCTTTGTATATAGTGTAAATATATTTTATATTTATATATTTTAAAATTTAAATTTTTTTTATAAATTCAGGCCCAAAAAAAAGCCCGAGCCCAAGCCCGGAAGACACCCGGGCCGGGTTTTTTTTTATTGGCCGGGCTCGGGCCGGGCTTGCAAAAGCCCGGCCCGGTCCGGCCCATTTCCACCCTTACCTAGAACAAATCTCTCAATTTCCTCTCCCCCGCTAGCACAAATCTTACTTCTACCCAATTACATAACACTTCTAAATAAACCTCATTTACATTTAGGGGAATAGGTGACAAGAGAAATACAAAGAATCAAGAGGTAATAGGCTGGACAAGCAGGTCCAATTTAATAAATTCTAAATTTATTACAACAATTTCCAAAATTGCCCTCACCCATCTAATATCCATCTGATATACATTATTCATACATCACATCCATGTATTCACACAAAGCTTGTTATCAATCAATCTAATCCAATTAATTAATCTGAAATTAATGACCATCCAATGTTCAAACAACGATTTGATTTGCGCGAGTCCAACTTGTTTAAGAATAAGTACTCAAAGTACGAATTCTTGAATTATATCAAACTACAATATTAAATCCAATTTAATTTGTATTCAATACTAATTCTTTATTTAATTCTAAATTAAATAATTACACTTTATTAATAAGCCTTTGCGACTTAGATTCTAAATCTAATCTTTATGGGTCTCAAAGCCCAATTAACATCCAATGTCAATTTAATTAAAGTCCAATGGGCTTTCAATTAATTTATAAGGCATGGACTTTGGCAACCAAAGCCCAATAAGGAATCACCCTTTTTCCAAAAATCAATTTAGGCCCAATTAAAATATTAAAGGCCCATTTAATCATATTTGGACTTATGGAAATGGTTTTAGGCCCAATTGGATCCAACCAATTAACCTAAACCAAACTTGGCCCAACCAAGCCCATTAAGCCCAAATACAACATTTTAAGCCCAATTCCAAATTTAGCCCAACTAATTAAATTCCAATATAGCATGACATTAAGGCACTAGTTACATTCGGCCAAGCCAAAGAAAATGGGGAAAATTAATCCAATTCAATTTTCGTCAAATTGATCATATATAACTCTAAGTTATCCATATATAAGCATGCTCAAACAAACAATTTGGTTAAATCATGCTCAAATCAAATTTACCCAAATTTTACCCTAAATTCAATTTCATGCTTAATAACCGCTCTGATACCATTGTTGGGTTTTCTAGGTCAAACCAAGATCAAATTAAGCAATGAAATGTGCGAATAAAACAAAGTAAAGTAGTGAAAATACTCACTTTATTTTACTTTTTCAGTATGAAGAGGTAACTCCTCTCTGCTGGGGTGAAAGGTTAAGCTTTTATTACTAATATTTAGATTAATCTCTCTTAGTTGTAATATATAAACTATTTAAAACCTGACTTAATGGGATACCACCTTTATGGTCGGTTGGACTTAATTAAAATTGATTTTAACTTGACTAAATTGGATACCGCATTTATGGTCGGTTGGAATTAATCATAAATCTGACTTAATCAGGATACCGCCTATATGGTCGGTTGGTAATTATCACGCAAAGTTTATATATTACAATAAGGGAGATATCTAAAATAGAAGTAATAAAAGTGGATCCTTTTACCCCCATCATTTTCTTTATTGTTTATTTTATCTTTTTAATTTCCAGTTTTACTTTATGTAATTTACTTTATTTATGTCTTTACTAGTCTTAGATATGTGTGGTAACTAAATACCATATCTGGGGTTGTGGTGAATTCCAATATAACCGGTTTATAAGTGGTAATTTTACGTCTTAGGTAATATAAAGGTTTATTTATTGAGCCTTAAGTTTAATGCTTCTTATTAACTAGCCATTAATAAGATTGATTTGGTAAACTTAAAATGAACTTGGAAAAAGGATTTTAGGTTAACCTTAGACTTAATAGCTCACGATCTCACCTTGGGGCAAGAGACTCTTAGGTAGATTTCCTTACATGATAGGAATATACCTGTCGGGTGGGGGTAGCCATAATTGGAACTTAATCTTAATGAATTCAGGTAACTTGGTTGACATAAGAATATGATTAATTGGGTTATACTGGGTGTTTGCATCTGACCATCAGAAGAGGCCTTTGCATAAATTCGTGTTCCAGGCTAATAAACCAATATATTGCACAAACGTGAGATAACCACTTCATCTTTAAAAGATATTGGAAGGATTCCCAACCCTAGATAGTTTTATAATATTGAATTTTCCTTTGAGTTACATTCGCACTGTTTTATTTACTTGTTTTAGTACAAAAATCACCATCCAATCAATAATCAATATATTAGATACTCGTAAAACATTTAACGTCATAAATTAATAGCTAAGGTATTAAGTCCTCGTGGGATCAATATATTTTATACTACTTGAGTGATACGTGCGCTTGCGTAACGTGAGTGATTTCACCGATCATGAGACATTCAAATTTGTATTTAGATATGTTGTAAAATTTTGGTCGTTATAATTCTCCAGATTTCAAAAATTGTATTCGCGAATACAATCACACCCGTACATGATTTTATGTTATAAATTACGCCTCATATGTGTGAAATGATTATCCGGGGCACGCCTGGATGAACGGGTTGTTACAAAAAGTTTTCATAAACATCAGCTTTATAAGAAGCTTTCAGAAAAGATAAGTTTTGGAAAGAGTTTTCAGACAAGATTTTCAGAAAAAAGGTTTAGAGTTTTCAGATAAGAAAAGAATTTTTATATAAGATTTTCCTAGGAAGACTTTGGTTTTAGAACCAGACATTTTTCATAATAGTATTTCGGTTTTCATTTTAAATCGTCCACTCACTTAGATCGTTCAAACGGTATAACCCCACACTCTCAGTTTCTCTGTTTTGCAGGTATTCCCGAAGGATGAGCTCGAGAGGATGGATACTGATGGTAGTCACTAAGGAGTTGGTCCACCTGGTTAAGTCAGGGATAAAGTCCAGAGTCGGAAAACGTTATGTAACATATATTTTATATAGTAAATGTCACATGTATATTGCATCATAGAAATTATTGTCAGTGTTGAACTGTGTATTTAAACAGAGTACTTAGTTTTAAGAGTATTATGTATACATGGTTGATGAGTTGGGCAATGATCCCATGCATGAGTTTATATATATGAGATTAGAATAGCAGTTATCAGAAGTCAGAGGCTCAAGGGGATAGTACGGTGTAGGCACTGCATTTTTGCATATAAGTCCCTATGATGAGTCTCATTTGGAGGCACTACCTTTTAAGTCACGGAAGTCATGAGAAACGGACGTCGGAAGGGGAAATTCAGAATAAGTACGTCATCGGATTCATTTCACAAGTTCACTGTTTTCGTTCGTGCTGCGTTCGTTACTTCGTTCGAACGTCAAACAGATTGCGGGCGTTCGTGCCGCATTCGAGGAGGCGTTCGAACGGTGTCGGTAATTCTGGTTTTGCTGCTAGCCTCACACCCAAGCCCAATTAACCCACCAAAGCCCATAAAACACATCCCAATTAATAAAACACATTTAAAACACATGGCAAATTAAATTAAATCTTAATTAAATTAAACATTGAATTAAATAAAATATTAAACCATTTACCAATTAAATAAAACATAAAATATAATCATACCTAATTAAGACAAATCAATATATTAACTTCCTAACTAAACAAAATCACATACTAATTAAAAATAAGATGTCATGCCTAATTAAAATCAATCATAACCAATTAAAAATATTGTATTCCTAATCTAAACCAAATTTGTCCCCCATCAAATCCCTTGCTTTCCTTGTCCAACACCAAATCAAATCCAATGATACTCAGAACGTAGGGAATCCTCAGAAGAAGCAAGCAGAAAAGATAAGTTGGCCATTCAGAAATTGGGAAATGAAGACAGTGAGACTGTTAGACTTGGAAAGGGAATGAGTTCACAGAACCAATTAGTGTAGACAGATTGAAGCAGTATTTTGCCTAAGGAAGAGAAGACCGGCTGTCACTAAGGGAATTGACCGAAGACCTAACCCAACGGGGTAGGAAACTCATGCATACATGCATACACGTAACATATTTTGCATCATTTTTTTGTGTTTGTTTTGTTTTATATTAACAGGTTTCGAAGAAAGAAAGAGAGAAAAGCAGCAAAGGCAAGCTAGTCAGAAACAGCAACAGTATAGTTTCAGGAATGAATCCAGGGAATGAATCTCTCAGAATTTGGAATGAATCCAGGGAATGAATCTCTTAGAGTTTGGAACGAATCCAGGGAATGAATCTCTCAGAATTTTGGAACGAATCCAGAGAATGAATCTCTCAAGAATTTGGAATGAATCCGGGGAGTGAATCTCTCAGAGTTTGGAACGAATCCAGGGAATGAATCTCTCAGATTTTTGGAACGAATCCAGAGAATGAATCTCTCAAGAATTTGGAATGAATCCGGGGAATGAATCTCTCAGATTTTGGAACGAATCCAAGGAATGAATCTCTCAGAATTTTGGAATGAATCCAGGAATGAATCCCGAGGGTCGAGGCCCACATCAGTATTAGTTCGGGATGAATCCCGAGGGTCGAGGCCCACATCAGTATCAGTCTGGGGGTGAGGCCCATATCAGTAGCAGTTAGGGCCGAGGCCCACTTCAGCAATAGTTTTGGGGATGAGTCCCAGGGTCGAGGCCCACATCACTATCAGTTTTGGGGATGAGTCCCAGGGTCGAGGCCCACATCACTATCAATTTTGGGGATGAGTCCTAGGGTTGAGGCCCATTGCATCACAAGCCGAGAATGGCACTCCAAGAATGGAAACACGGTTCGGGAATGGACCACCTCATGGTAACAGTTCGGGAATGGACCACATCACAGCGGTTCGGGAATGAACCAGGGGTCGCACAGCACCTCACCACCCAAATCAACTCAACACGTGGAAAGTCAAGTGGCAGTTGGCGCACCAGGTAAGTGAAAATGCATTGCATAACTTTGATAGGATTGTCACTGTTGCACATTACACAAGTCCCATCAAAGTGGGGGCGACTGTAGGCACTGCATTTTTGCATATAAGTCCCTATGATGAGTCTCATTTGGAGGCACTGCCTTTTAAGTCACGGAAGTCACGAGAAACGGACGTCGGAAGGGGAAATTCAGAATAAGTATGTCAACGGATTCATTTCACAAGTTCACTGTTTTCGTTCGTGCTGCGTTCGTTACTTCGTTCGAACGTCAAATAGATTGCGGGCGTTCGTGCAGCGTTCGAGGAGGCGTTTGAACGGTGTCGGTAATTCTGGTTTTGCTGCTACCCTCACACCCAAGCCCAATTAACCCACCAAAGCCCATAAAACACATCCCAATTAATAAAAACATTTAAAACACATGGCAAATTAAATTAAATCTTAATTAAATTAAACATTGAATTAAATAAAATATTTAAACCATTTACCAATTAAATAAAACATAAAATATAATCATACCTAATTAAGACAAATCAAATATATTAACTACTTCCTAACTAAACAAAATCACATACTAATTTAAAAAGATGTCATGCCTAATTAAAATCAATCATAACCAATTAAAAATATTGTATTCCTAATCTAAACCAAATTTGTCCCGTATCAAATCCCTTGCTTTCCTTGTCCAACACCAAATCAAATCCTCCCTTAATGCCAAATCCCTTCCTTGTGAGACAAGTGAAGCCCTAGCCATTCTCTATATAAACAACACCTCTCCAAGGCATTCCTCTCCCCCGAGTGCATGCCCATTACAAAAAAAGAAGCAAGAATTTCCAACCCCTTTCCCTTAGCTCATTCACACAAGAAACACCCAAGCTCATACACACAACTCACACGAAAATCACAACACCCAACAAAGAAACACCCAAAGCTTATTGACACAACTCCCCTCACTCTCAATAATCGAAGATCACAAACCAAGAACCCTCATTGCCTTGACCAAAACCATCCCGACAGCCCCTTTACCTCATCAAAACACGCCCCCGAACCACACCATAATACCACCGAAATCACACCCAAAACAGTAGCCAAAATCCCAAGAACAGTAACTAAAATACAGCAGCAAACAGTAGCAAAAGGCAGTGAATCGGGGTCAAAAGTAGTAGCAAAAGACGGAGAACAACGACTCCAAACGGTGAGACAACGAATGAGAGCAGTGAACCAGTGAACCGGAAGAGTTGCGGAGCATCCACCCTTCCGAAGATCGTGTGCCGTACATCCGAGAGGTGATTTAAAAGGTTAGACCTGATGGTACTTTTCACACTCATCTTTATTTGATTTTTGTTATTTATCTTGATCGTATTTTAATTATTTGTTGAATCTTGTTTGTGTATGTGGTGTTGTGGGTATTGGATGAATGGAAAAGTGTCGTCTCTTGTGGTATATATGATGAATCCCAGACATAAATTTCATAGCCGATTCCGAATGGACGGTAGTATGATCTGTACTCGGGATACAACTCCACGTACCACTTGAGTAAACGGCACACTCTTTTGTTTTATGTTGCTTCAGTTTATTTATTTTTCGTTATTTGAATTCTGCATGTTGCTTATTATGTATGATTCAATCGAGCGCATGGGCTTAGTAAGTGGAATGAAAGATCCCCTATGGGGAGGGGTTAAAGCCCTTTACCATGATGCTTTGCCGCGCCGGTTGATGTGTGTTCGGTTGAATGCAAGATTCGTTCAATCGGGCATACTACGTTGGATATTATTGTTTTAATTCTTTGTTTGCATGATTCAATCGAGCGCATGGGCTTAGTAAGTGCAATGTAAGATCCCCTATGGGGAGGGGTTAAAGCCCTTTATCACGATGCTTTGCCACGCCGGTTCATGTGTGTTCGTTGTTGAATATGTAATCGGTTAATGATACTGAGCCGACATTGTTGTCTTTATTCTTTGTGTTGCATACATCAGGTCTGGTTCCGTTTGAACGCGTTCTCGAACGCTACACGATGCGAACCTTTTGTTTACCGTTCGAACGCGTTCTCGAATGCTACGCGAACGTACACCGCACTTTCTTAGTCTCATCATGCATCAGGTTTGTTCATTCGAACCCTTTATCGAATGCTATACGAACGTGAACCTTCTGTTTATCGTTCGAACGCGTTTTCAAACACTACGCGAACGCACACGCACTTTCTTAATCTCATCCTGCATCAGGTCTGGTTCCGTTCGAATGCGTTCTCGAACGCTATACGAACGCGAACCTTCTGTTTACCATTCGAACGTGTTTTCAAACGCTACGCGAATGCGCACCCACTGAACTGAGTCTGTCTCATCATATTCATGCATAATTGCCTCTTGGTTGATCTTTCTTGTATTATGTAGCCAATCATATTATTTGTATTCCTGCATTTATCCTTTCTATGTGTTCTTGGGATGATATTAAGCATGATTAGGCTGTTAGCATGTTTTTTGGTTAATATGTTCATGAGATAGTATTCAAGCATGATTAGGTTGTTCTTAGTTTTCCATATCATATGATTGAGAAATGTTCATGAGATTGCCATGAGATGTTGCATGTTGTGATGAACTTGTTGATGTATGCATGTGAATTTAGAAGCATGATACTCTTGGAAATAAGTGTTACTTAAACTTGATTAAATTATTACATAAATCCTTTCATTACAAATGGCATAAGTAAGGGACCATTCCGAACCCAACGGTTTGAGGTCTTCCCTGGCGAGGGGTGAGTGCGGCCTTAAATCTCATTTTCCCGGTTCACACCGGGTGGCGACTCCATTATTCTCTGGTTTAGTCCCCCGTGGCTACTCCGTACTCCCGACCGGGCTGCGAGCCCGGGACAGCATGCGTCGCCCAGATCCTGTGTCCCCACAGTCTGGCGACTCCACTGGGGATAGAGAATCGGCCCCAAATATTGTCTTGTAATGTTTGGATTTATGTTTTAATTGACCGTGTCTATAGTGGATAAAATGGGGTTTAATCAAAGGCATTTTAAGGCTAGGTAATGGTTGGGTTCTTCCTTCATTCACTACCTTTCTAGAAGGAAAAGCTGTGAAGGCACCTATATAGCCATCTACCCGTAGCCTATTGTGATGGACTAATTTGGAGGACTCGTTGTTTATTCCTGACAACAAGCGATAAGAGCCTAAGAGGCTTGGGTATTTAAGTGAGCCTCGCTCCACCTTCCCTCTGGGGAATCTACACGGGAAATCCATTTGACAGTCAGTCACACACCATAGCTCATTGGCACGTACCTTAGTGTATAAAAAAGGGTGCGCTCACTTGGTTGCTTGAACCCTTGATTGGGGAGACCTAGTTGTTGGCCATCCTTCGCCGATGAGAGCCTTTGTCTATACTCCTGCGAATCCACCCATAGACCGGGATTTTATAGTTAAAGTAACAATTATTTCCTTGAGTATGAGCTTGTGGACCATCCTCATTTGGATGTAGTTGGACCATTGTCAGAAATGCGGACTTGCTGGGCCATTTAAACTGGGGCAAGTTCGTACCTTATGACCATTGGGCCAAAGCTTCTGAAATGTTGATGGGCCATTCTGTAGAAATTATTACTCTATGTTTGCATTATCTTTCTTTGCTTGTGCTTGGGAACATCATCGTTTGGATCCATTTGGACCATTTGTCATGAGATGTGAACTCGTTGGGCCATTTAAACTGGGACGAGTTCATTCCTATGACAGTTAGCCCAAAAGCTTCTAAAATGATAATGGGCCGACTTGTTTGAAAATTTTAGTTGATTTAGTATGTTATATATGTTACATGCATCTCATGCACCCCATGCATACATACATCATGTTAACCCTTGTGTTCTGAAAGCCATCATAGATTCCCGTTGGGTTAGAAAAAAGGGAAGACTCACCAAAATACTGAGAACATACATGAGTGAATCAGATATTGAGGTATCCCGGATAGATCAGTTGGAAAATGGTTTCGCCAAGATTACTGAACAGTTGCAAGCCTTGACTACTCCCATAACAAATATGGATGTGCCCCGTGCTGGGGGAAATTCTGAGAATGTGAAGTGTGATGAGCCTTCGAATGGGTTGGGGGATGATGTCCCCACTTTTGATGATGACATGGAAGAATATGCAACAGGCAGAGTGATTGGGTCTCAGGCAGAATTTCAGAAGCTTCGGGATCAGGTTGAAACAGTTACCCGCAAAATGAGGGGTAAGAACGAGGATTTGCTAGATTATGAGGCAATGACCTTCGGAGAACAGCTGCCAGCTCAGTTTAAAATGCCCGACATGGCCAAGTTTAACGGGAACGGAGACCCGAGGGTCCATCTGCAGCAATATGTCTCAGTCATGAGTTCAATGGGCCTATCACAGCGCCAAGTCCAAAAGATGTTTGGGATGTCACTCGAGGGGGCACCTGTGGTTTGGTATCATAGCCTTAAGAAGAAGGTTAATGAAGATTGGAAGGAACTAGCTGATGCTTTTCTGAAGCAGTATGTTACAGACTTAGAAATTGACTTGTCACTCCGTGATTTGGAGAACACTACGCAGAAGCCGGAAGAAAGCTTCAAGGAGTATGTAGACCGCTGGAGAAGCCAGCTTCTGAAAATGCAGACTCGGCCCTCTGAGAAGGACCAGATTAAAGTGATCATCAAGGGCACTAAGCCCTCGATCTACAGCAAGTTGAGGAGGATGACCTCCATGATTTCTGATTTCCGACAGTTGAGGGAAACTGTCATGGACATTGAAGAAGAGGAGGCAGAAAACCAGAAGTTTTATGGCCAGAATAGAAGGAATTTTGGGGGACATCCTGAAGCCAAGTCTTCCAGTGCTGAGGTCACTGCCATCAGGAACAGACGTTTCTCCAACTTGGGTAGACCTCTATCAAAGGTGTTTGAGAAATTGAAGATGCAAGGACTCCTGAAACCCTTGGAACCTAAACCACTCCCCAACCCTGTGCCGCACTACCTTGACTTGAACTTATTCTGTTATTTTCATCAGCAAAAGGGTCACGAAACTGACAACTGCCCCCGCCTTAGGCATGAGATCCAAGACCCGATTGACACTCACAAAATACCTGACCTAGAAAGAGAGATACCCAGCACACACAGGAATCCTCTACCAAATTACCACTCAGTCCCACCACCATGATCAACTTTGGCTTGCCTGAAACCTTTGTCCTCCAAACCCTCAACCACCAAGCTTTTCACATGGGGATAAAGGATAATAACAACGAAGAACCAGAGGCTGATGAAGAAGGCACTGCTGTTTCTCCAAGTTTATCTTGCATTTTTAATAAAGACATTGATTTTGTTTGCTTGTTCGGACCTTTTCTCAACAATAATAAAGAAGTTCACTTCGCTTACTTGCCTGAATCTCAACTTCACAACTTGCAACATGAGTGCATGTGACAAAAGCATTCAATCTTGGTACTATGATACTCAGAACGTAGGGAATCCTCAAGAAGAAGCAAGCAGAAAAGATAAGTTGGCCATTCAGAAATTGGGAAATGAAGACAGTGAGACTGTTAGACTTGGAAAGGGAATGAGTTCACATAACCAATTAGTGTAGACAGATTGAAGCAGTACTTTGCCTAAGGAAGAGAAGATCGGGCTGTCACTAAGGGAATTGACCGAAGACCTAACCCAACGGGATAGGAAACTCATGCAAACATGCATACACGTAACATATTTTGCATCCTTTTTTTGTGTTTGTTTTGTTTTATATTAACAGGTTTCGAAGAAAGAAAGAGAGAAAAACAGCAAAGGCAAGCTAGTCAGAAACAGCAACAGTACAGTTTCAGGAATGAATCCAGGGAATGAATCTCTCAGAATTTTGGAATGAATCCGGGGAATGAATCTCTCAGAGTTTGGAAAGAATCCAGGGAATGAATCTCTCAGAATTTTGGAACGAATCCAGAGAATGAATCTCTCAAGAATTGGATTGAATCCGGGGAATGAATCTCTCAGAGTTTGGAACGAATCCAGGGAATGAATCTCTCAGAGTTTGGAACGAATCCAGGGAATGAATCTCTCATAATTTTGGAACGAATCCAGAGACTGAATCTCTCAAGAATTTGGATGAATCCGGGGAATGAATCTCTCAGATTTTGGAACGATCCAAGGAATGAATCTCTCAGAATTTTGGAATGAATCCAGGAATGAATCCCGAGGGTCGAGGCCCACATCAGTATCAGTTCGGGATGAATCCCGAGGGTCGAGCCCCACATCAGTATCAGTCTGGGGGTGAGGCCCATATCAGTAGCAGTTAGGGCCGAGGCCCACTTCAGCATCAGTTTTGGGGATGAGTCCCAGGGTCGAGGCCCACATCACTATCAGTTTTGGGGATGAGTCCCAGGGTCGAGGCCCACTTCACTATCAGTTTTGGGGATGAGTCCTAGGGTTGAGGCCCATTGCATCACAAGCCGAGAATGGCACTCCAAGAATGGAAACACGGTTCAGGAATGGACCACCTCATGGTAACGGTTCGGGAATGGACCACATCACAGCGGTTCGGGAATGAACCAGGGGTCGCAGCACCTCACCACCCAAATCAACTCAACACGTGGAAAGTCAAGTGGCAGTTGGCGCGCCAGGTAAGTGAAAATGCATTACCAAAACTTTGATAGGATTGTCACTGTTGCACATTACACAAGTCCCATCAAAGTGGGGGCGACTGTAGGCACTGCATTTTTGCATATAAGTCCCTATGATGAGTCTCATTTGGAGGCACTACCTTTTAAGTCACGGAAGTCACGAGAAATGGACGTCGGAAGGGGAAATTCACAATAAGTACGTCATCGGATTCATTTCACAAGTTCACTGTTTTCGTTCGTGCTGCATTCGTTACTTCGTTCGAACGTCAAACAGATTGCGGGCATTCGTGCCGCGTTCGAGGAGGCGTTCGAACGGTGTCGGTAATTCTGGTTTTGCTACTAGCCTCACACCCAAGCCCAATTAACCCACCAAAGCCCATAAAACACATCCCAATTAATAAAACACATTTAAAACACATGGCAAATTAAATTAAATCTTAATTAAATTAAAAATTGAATTAAATAAAATATTTAAACCATTTGCCAATTAAATAAAACATAAAATATAATCATACCTAATTAAGACAATTCAAATATATTAACTTCCTAACTAAACAAAATCACATACTAAATTAAAAAGATGTCATGCCTAATTAAAATCAATCATAACCAATTAAAAATATTGTATTCCTAATCTAAACCAAATTTGTCCCCCATCAAATCCCTTGCTTTCCTTGTCCAACCCCATATCAAATCCTCCCTTTAATGCCAAATCCCTTCCTTGTGAGACAAAGTGAAACCCTAGCCATTCTCTATATAAACAACACATCTCCAAGGCATTCCTCTCCCCCAAGTGCACGCCCATTACAAAAAAAGAAGCAAAGAATTTCCAACCCCTTTCCCTTAGCTCATTCACACAAGAAAACACCAAGCTCATATACACAACTCACACGAAAATCACAACACCCACAAGAAACACCCAAAGCTTATTGACACAACTCTCCCTCACTCTCAATAATCGAAGATCACAAACCAAAGAACCCTCATTGCCTTGACCAAAACACATCCCGGACAGCCCCTTTACTTCATCAAAATAGCCCCCGAACCACACCATAACACCACCGAAAATCACACCCAAAACAGTAGCCAAAACATCCCAAGAACAGTAACTAAAATACAGCAGCAGAACAGTAGCAAAACGGCAGCGAATCGGGGTCAAAACCAGCATTAAAAGACGGAGAACAACGACTCCAAACGGTGAGACAACGAATGAGAGCAGTGAACCAGTGAACCGGAAGAGTTGCGGAGCATCCACCCTTCCGACGATTGTGTGTCGTACATCCGAGAGGTGATTTAAAAGGTTAGACCTGAGGGTACTTTTCACACTCATCTTTATTTGATTTTTGTTATTTATCTTGATCGTATTTTAATTATTTGTTGAATCTTGTTTGTGTATGATGTGTGTTGTGGGTATTGGATGAATGGAAAAGTGTCGTCTCTTGTGGTATATAGGATGGAATCCCAGACATAAATTTCATAGCTGATTCCGAATGGACGGTAGTATGATCTGTACTCGGGATACAACTCCACGTACCACTTGAGTAAACGGCACACTCTTTTGTTTTATGTTGCTTCGGTTTATTTATTTTTCGTTATTTGAATTATGCATGTTGCTTATTTATGTATGATTCAATCGAGCGCATGGGCTTAGTAAGTGGAATGAAAGATCCCCTATGGGGAGGGGTTAAAGCCCTTTACCACGATGCTTTGCCGCGCCGGTTGATGTGTGTTCGGTTGAATGTAAGATACGTTCAATCGGGCATACTACGTTTGATATTATTGTTTTTAATTCTTTGTTTGCATGATTCAATCGAGCGCATGGGCTTAGTAAGTGCAATGTAAGATCCCCTATGGGGAGGGGTTAAAGCCCTTTACCACGATGCTTTGCCGCGCCGGTTGATGTGTGTTCGGTTGAATGTAAGATACGTTTAATCGGACATACTGAGCTTGACATTGTTGTCTTTATTCTTTGTGTTGCATGCATCAGGTCTGGTTCCGTTCGAACGCGTTCTCGAACGCTACACGAACGCGAACCTTCTGTTTACCGTTCGAACGCGTTCTCGAACGCTACGCGAACGCACACGCACTTTCTTAGTCTCATCATGCATCAGGTCTGGTTTCGTTCGAACGCGTTATTGAACGCTATACGAACGCGAACCTTCTGTTTATCGTTCAAACGCGTTTTCAAATGCTACGCGAATGCACACGCACTTTCTTAGTCTCATCCTACATCAGGTCTAGTTCCGTTCGAACGCGTTCTCGAACGCTATACGAACGCGAACCTTCTGTTTACCGTTCGAAAGCGTTTTCAAACGCTACGCGAACGCGCACCCACTGAACTGAGTCTGTCTCATCATATTCATGCATAATTGCCTTTTGGTTGATCTTTCTTGTATTATGTAGCCAATCATATTATTTGTATTCCTGCATTTATCCATTCTATGTGTTATTGGGATGATATTCAAGCATGATTAGGCTGTTAGCATGTTATTTGGTTAATATGTTCATGAGATAGTATTCAAGCATGATTAGGTTGTTCTTAGTTTTCCATATCATATGATTGAGAAATGTTCATGAGATTGCCATGAGATGTTGCATGTTGTGATGAACTTGTTGATGTATGCATGTGAATTTAGAAGCATGATACTCTTGGAAATAAGTGTTACTTAAACTTGATTAAATTATTACATAAATCCTTTCATTACAAGTGGCATAAGTAAGGGACCATTCCGAACCCAACGGTTTGAGGTCTTCCCTGGCAAGGGGTGAGTGCGGCCTTAAATCTCATTTTCCCGGTTCACACCGGGTGGCGACTCCATTATTCTCCGGTTTAGTCCCCCGTGGCTACTCCGTACTCCCGACCGGGCCGCGAGCCCGGGACAGCATGCGTCGCCCAGATCCTGTGTCCCCACATACGGTCAATCCCATTCCGGTAGCATCTTTCGGATTAGGGATGTTACAAAAATGATAATTAACATTATAAGAAAAATGTGTGTAATTAACAATAGTTTTATAAATTAGCTACGGAATTGAGATTCTGTTTCTATTTAGCTACATAATACTAATTCTGTTTCTATTTAAAGACGGATTAGTGACGGAAAATTTTGTTTCTAATTAAATTAGTGACGGAATGTTATTTCCTAGAAATTAAAATAAAAATTTAAAATTAGTGACGGAATAGAGATTATGTTTCTATTTAGCGATAGAATATTAATTAGAGATTATGTTTCTATTTAGCGACAAAATATTAATTTCGTTTCTAATTAGCGACATATTATTGACGGAAAAATTCCATTTCTAAATTAAATTAGGGACGGAATAATAATTTGTCGCTAATTAGAGACGGATTGATGTTTCCGTCGTTAATTTAGAGATAATTTTTTTGTGTCGCTAAATTCCATCTATAATTTCATTATCCATTTCAATTCCATCTCTAGTCCGTCGTTAAATTTTTAAACGGAATATTCTGTCGTTAAATTATGTCGCTAAAATTGTAATGTTTTGTAATGTACCATGTTATCTACATAGGGAGTGCATCAAAATTATTTAGAAGATTATATTTAAAAGGAAGATCTTCTAGAACCCAGTCCATTAGATTTAACTAGAAGATTCCATGATGTAGTAGCACATATAGAAGATATGGATTACTGCAATCAATATACACAGTTAATAGCCCAATGTGAGCATAATAGTATATTTTTCGTGAAGATGATAATTAAAAAAGAATTATTTCATAATACTCTACCGATTAGAGTAGAAAATAAAGAAAAGATAGAGCTATTTTCTGAAGTTTTTTTAGGTAGACAAATGATATTTTTCCGAGTAAGATTATGATAAAGAAATGTCCTCTCATTCGGTAGACACAGACACTGATAATCACACACTACAAGAAAATGGATTTTTAGCGTCGAAATATCTTTCGACGCTAATAATCACTTTTAGTGTCGTAATTCATATTCGACGCCAATTATCAAGATTGTAGCGACGAACATCATACGCGATGCCAAATGTTCAACTTTTATCATCGAATAGCATCTCGACGCTAAAAATAAGACTTATAGCGTCGAAAAACGTATTCGACGTCGAAAACTTGACATTTAGCGTCGACGAAGTTGCGTCGCTAAAGGTTTATGAAGATACCACCAACAATCCTTTTATCTTTAGCATCTAAATTTAATATCGACGCTAAAAATCTGACATTTAGCGTCGAATTTGTTTATTCGATGCTAAAAATCGGATATTTAGCGTCGAAAATAGGGATTCGACGCTAAAAATTGATTAAAATACAGAATGCCACCAACCCTTCTCCCCCTCTTCTTTTCTCTCATCCTCTGAAATCTGAGAATCTCTCCTCTGCAACCTCACAACTCTCCTACAAATTTTAAAAAAAATTGTAATCAATTTTCCATAAGGTAAATCCTATTTCATATTTCTTTATTATTTTCATTTTTTATGATTATGTTTATTATATACTTTTTATTAGTGGTTTATGATTCATATATGTAGATTAGTTAATTAATTAACTAAATATATTTTTTCTGTCAACTATTTAATTTATCACCTAAATATATATATGTATATGCTTAAATAAATAATTAATGAATTAGTAATGTTGATGAGTGTAATATGATGTTTAATAATTATATTATTATATTTTGGTATTTGGCTGAACTGGATAGAAATTGGAAGAGCTCGCTGGATAGATTGAGTGTTGAATATCGTAATGGAGTGTATGAGTTCATGGAAGTCGCAAAGCAACACATTGATGCAGAAGGTCATGTTCGGTGTCCATGTACAAATTGTTTGAATAGGAAAATGAAACGGTTTGATGAAGTTAATAATCATTTATACATGTCGGGAATATCACCAACTTGCCGTACGTGGATTTATCACGGTGAGTAGTATAATTCTCAGTCACAGTTTATTGATTCCGGTGAATGGAGCAGTAGTTACAATCAACCTGCAAACGATGAGATAACTGATGCTTTGCATGACTTACAAGGTCCACAACTTGGTCATAGTGTTAGTGGTGACATACCAGTGTTAAGTGGAAATGATCAAAATTTATTTAGTGAACTACTTGATTAGGCAAAAAAAATTCCATTTGAAGGTGCTGGAATGTCGATCTTGAATTTCGTTGTGAAATTATTACACATTGAAGTGATCAACAATGACCAACAAAAGTATTGATATGCTGCTAGAGTTATTGGGGCAAATGTTACCGGTTGGAAGCGAATTGCCTAAGTCGTATTACGAGGCAAATAAAATATTGCGTTGTCTGGGAATGGGCTATGAATCCATTCATGCTTGTAAGTATGACTGTGTATTATTTCGTGTCGAGTATGAATCACTTGAATATTGTCCGATATGTGGTGAAAGTCGGTACAAAGTCCGTGGTATGGGGAAGAAAGTGTCTCAAAAGATATTGTGATATTTCCCATTAACGTCCAGGCTGCAGAGGTTGTTCATGTCACGAAACACAGTGACTGACATGATATAGCATCATGAAAAGAGGATCCGTGCGGAGGGTATACTTAGACATCCTGCAGATGGAACCTAGTGGAAGGAATATGATAACATGTACCCATGTTTCACTGATGACCCTCGTAATGTCAGGTTAGGTTTTGCCTCTGATGGTTTTAACCCGTTTGGGAATATGTACAACTCTTACAGCATGTGGCCGGTTATTGTTATTCCATATAACTTACCTCCATGGAAATGTATGAAAGATCTGTTCATGTTTATGTCATTATTTATCCCTGGTCCATGTTCCCCTGGTAAAGATATGAATATTTACTTGAGACCATTGATCGAGAAGTTACAAATATTATTGAATGTGGGTATGCATACCTATGATGCAGCTTCTCAGCATTATTTTCATATGCATGCCGCATTATTATGGACCATTAATGATTTTCCAACTTATGGTTCATTATCTGGATGGAGCACTAAGGGATACATGGCATGTCCAGTTTGTGCGGGTCAAACACCTTCACAACGATTACAGAATAAAATAGGATACACAGGGCACAATAGATTTCTTGAGTTGAGTCATCCTTGGCGGATGAGTAAATTATTCAACGGCCAACAAGAACCTCAGAGTATGCCCAGTCCATTGTCTGGATTCGACATACTTTTCCAACATCAATATCTCAGAGACAGCACACCAGGGAAACATCCTAATAATAGAGATAAAAATAGAAAACGTCAACCTAAAGAGTTGAATTGGACAGGAAATATTATTTTCTTTGAGTTAGAATATTGGGGGACTCTGAGTTTGCGACATAATTTGGATGTAATGCATATAGAAAAAAACATATGTGAGAGTTTAGTGGGCACACTCTTCAATATTCTGGGTAAGACAAAAGACACTGTAAATGCTAGATTAAACCTACAAGATCTTAGAATTCGCAGTGAATTGCATTTACAGGTCACTTCTCGAGGTCTTATTAAGCCACCTGCTAGTTACGTGCTAACTAAATCAGAGAGAAAATCATTATGTGATTGGCTGAAAATGGTTAAATTTCCTGATGATTATGCATCGAATATTGGGCGTTGGGTCAGAGATGATACAATAACGGGGTTAAAAAGTCACGATTGTCATGTGCTTCTGGAGATTCTCCTTCATGTTGGCATTCAACCTTATTTGCCCCCGAATGTATGCGACGTCGTACTTGATCTATGTGGCTTCTTTAAATAATTATGTCAGAGGACATTAACCACATCTGCTATTGACGAACTTGAGCGAGGAATCGTGATAATTCTGTGCAAGCTGGAGTGAATATTGCCACCCATTTTTTTTGATGTGATGGTACATCTGGCCGTGTATTTACCGGCTGAAGCTAGGAAGGGAGGTCATGTCCATTACAGATGGATGTATCCCATTGAGAGGTACTATACAGTTTTAAATATTACATTCTTACATTTTTTGTGTGCATTCAATTTATTATTAATGCAAACTTGTTGTCATATCTACAGGCCTTTGGGACGTTACAAACAATATGTGAAAAATAAGGCGCGACCTGAAGGGTCAATAGCAGAGGCTGTTGTAATCAGTGAACTATAGCGTCGGGAAATTTCGTCGCAATACATGAACTATAACATCGGGAAATTTTATGTAGCGTCGAAATAAATTGGACGCAAAATTATAGTTTTTAGCGTCGAATATGTTAAATTCGACACTAAATATCGTTCTCGTCCACATTTGGGCGTCCAATTTTTGCGTCTAATTAATTCGACGCTAAGATGCATTTGTGTCGAAAGTTTGACCTTTGGCGTCGATTATTTTCGACGCTAAAGGGCATAATTTTTGTAGTGACGCAATCAACGCTCTTAATGTTGACTAAAGAAAAGTTTTACTCTCAATAAAACGACAACCACCGCAAGACTCCCACAGTTAAAAAGAGAACATACCGGAGTGCTTTCAAGTTTTAGACTGCTGTTGGCAATAATTTTTGTCTTTTGTAAAAAGTTCTTTAAATTTTAGTCAAGAAGTTTAAAAGTAGTCAAAGTCCAAAGATTCTACACAAAAATTGCTAAAACCATGAAAAGCCTTAATTATTAGGCTTTAGGATTTCAAAACATTTATTTCCTCTTGCAAGAAAAGTCAAAAAGTTATCATTATTACTTTGGAGTTCTTCAATTTGTATAAAAAAAAAACACGGATGGACTGCATTGAACGGAATGCGCATCGAAAGCTCTCAATAAAAACACTCTTTCAAACACTTTCTGCCTCCAAGTCATCTTCATACTTTAGACACTTTAACCAGTAAGCACTGTGTTGATGGTGTTTTTAGGCACTATGATGTTTAAAACAGTACGACAAGGGTAGAAGGGTAATTCCCTTCTTGGGTGAGATCACTAAAATCGACCCGACCCATAAAAAGCCAGCAGTAAGGGCCCGAGCGTTTTACAAATAAAAGGCCGACCACAACATGAGGATACCGAGCATATTATGGTTACAGACCGATCTCTTTATGATCGGCAGCCGAGCACTTTGGTACGGATGACCAGGGATTATCAGAATCGGCGGTAGCATTCTCAGTTCAAAGGACCATTATGAACGACCTCATGAAGACCAACCAGATAGCGAGATATGCTCCATAAGATGACACCCTATCCTTGCGGATAAGAAGACAATCCTACCTTCATAAGAAATACTGACGAAGGTAGTGTCCTAGAAGGATAAAGGAAAAAGGTAAATTTGATTAAAGAATCCTTGTGGGAACAGAAGAAAGTTTTCAACTAGGAACCCTCATACTAAGAGGAATCTGATTCCTTCACTATTATAAATAGAAAGGTAGAGTATGTGTAAAAGGGATCAGAATCAATATCAATCTCATTGTGCCAAAACTTGTAAAGCACAAGAGATACAAGTTTCAGCAATAAAAGAATAGTCTTGTTTTTGTCCGTGGACGTAGTCGGATAAAAATCCACCGAACCACGTTAAAACTCCTTGTTTGATTGGCGTATTTATCTGTCTTTTGCTAAGTTTGCCTTTGGTCCCCCACAACCAAACAAATTCACTATTGAAGTAGGATTATCTCGGGAGTGATATTCCCATATTACCCTGAGACCAAAATCAACCGTCAACAGTTGGCGCCGTCTGTGGGGAAACGAAACAAAAAGCAGTTCGCCTAGTAAGACGATGGCAGAAGGCGGAAATCACCAATCGTCGGGGAATCCGGCTACAGATTGGATGAAGAAGATGGAAGAAAATATGAAATCCATGGTGGATCGGCTGGAGAAAATGGAGGGAACGAACAACGAGAGACCAGAAGTCGGAACCAGTCGAAGAAAAGTGAAAGAGCAGAAGGGAAAATGGTGATAGACACAAGTGAAGACGATAGACCCATGAGGAGGGGCCCCTATGGGATAAAATCCGTAGTTGTAGAAAAAGATTCGCAAACAGAGGACACGTAGGAAGAAGAAGAAGAAGGAAGACCATCACCGGATCCCTCCTATGACAGTCTCTACGACTTCAGAAAAGAGGACATGGAGCATAGCGAAAGTGTGCGGGAAATTCCAAGAGATGAGGAACGCCGCACCCGGGGCAATAGACACACGGAGGGGCACAGGATACGACATGGCGGCGCAAACAGTGAAATAAAGTCTTGGTTAAAAAAGGAAATGACCAAGTGGGGAGTAGGCCTCAGGACCGATGCAGGGGATGCCCGGGATAGTGAGGAGGAATCTCCCCTCGCGGAAAAAATAAGGTCGGCAAAATTCCCAAAGCGATTCAGCATGCCGACCATGGCACCCTACAAAGGCCACTCTGACCCGAAATCACACATCGAAAGCTTTGTCTTGTTGATGGAAGTCCAGGGAGTAGTAGGAGATTCCATCTGCAAAGTGTTCCCCCTAACTTTAGGTGGACCCGCCATCCTATGGTACAGAAGTCTGGCTCCGGGGAGCATCAGAGGCTTCACATAACTTAAGAAGTCGTTCATTCGACACTTTAAAGGGGCATGCGTCCCCAAAAAGATGATTGGAGAATTAAGACTTATAAGCAAGGAGATGACGAGCCCCTGAAAAATTTTATTGAGAGATACCACAACACGGTACTGGAAGTCGGGGGATATGAGTCCCTAGAAGCCCTAGAAAGCTTAAAATGAGCCATAAAGGTTGGGAGGCTATGGACTCATCTAAGAATCCAGGACACGCCGGATTATGCCACTGCTCTAGAGGTAGCCCGGAAATTTGTCTTGGTAGAAAGCGAAGAAAATATCTCACGAAGGGGGATGGCCATTCGGGAAAGAACAGCAAGAACAGAGGCCCCCCGACGACCGGACATGGAATTCAAAAGATTCAATCCAAAACCCAAGAATTCAAACCGATACCTCGAAGAGATCATGAAGGAGGGGTCGCGACCCAGGTGAATCATGTAGTCCGAGAAGAAACATATATTCCCCTGAGCAAACCACCAGGGCGAATCATCATGGAAATACAGGAAAAAGGCCTATTGATAGAACCCGACCTCAGGAGATTCCCCCCAGATAAAAGGAACCAGAAGTCTTACTGCATACATCATAACCTGAGGGGGCACACAACGGACGAATGCAAAGATCTGCGGGAACAGATGGAGGACCTAGCCCGAAATGGGTATCTAAATAGTTATATCGACCAAGAAACCATGGCGGCTAGACAAAGGGCAACGAAACCGACAGGTGAACATCATCGCAGGGGGAAGTACACTGGCCGGGGACTCCAACCGGTCAAGAAAGAACTATAGCCGAGCTCAAGGGGCAGAGGTGCTAGGAACAGAAAGACCCCCGACACTACAAGGGGGTCGGTCGGTGCCCATAATGTTCACCGACGAGGATGCATGAGGGGTGAGTTTTCCCCATGATGATGCGCTAATAATCAAAGCTACAATCAGCGGCACAGAGGTGGATAGGATCCTGGTAGACCCCGGAAGCGGGGTGGACATAATATCCAAAGAAGCTTTAGAAAGCCTGGGAGTAGAATACGTAACCCTAACTAATGACGGCACCCCCTATATGGTTTTGGAGGCTCAACGGTCATCCCGCTGGGAAGAATACAACTAGCAACAACCATCGGAACTCACCCCAGAACCCGGACAGTCATGGTAAACTTCACCGTGGTGGACTGCCTGAGCAGTTACCAAGTCATTGTCGGCCGGCCTTTTATGATGAAAACAAAGGCTGCGATGTCCTGTTACTACTTGAAAATGAAATTTCCTACCCGAGAAGGGATCGGAATCATATGCGGAAGTCAGAAGATAGCCCGTAGTTGCTTTGCCACTCTCTCACGGGAAGCCCTCTGCATCGAATGAAGCACCAGGAAGAGGCAAATGGGGGAAGATGGGGAAAATCCAAAGAAGGACCTAGGTCCGCGCCCGGAAAAGGTTGCCCGGCTAGAGGCAGCCGAAGAATTAGAAGAAGTCAACCTGTTCGGACCGAATAAAAGCATAAAGATAGGGGGGAACTTGGACGAAATCATGAAAAAGGACCTGCTGGAATGCCTGCGGAAGTACCCCGACATCTTCGCATGGGGGCACAACGACATGCCCGGGATTGATCCAAAATTCATCAGTCACCACTTGGTCATAAACCCGACACACAAACCAGTTAAACAGAAAAGAAGAATCTTTAACCAAGAACGGTGCAGAGCAGTGGCGTCCAAAGTGGAAAAACTGTTAAAAACAGGCATCATCAGAGAAGTCGAGTACCCAGAATGGGTTTCGAACGTGGTATTGGTAAGGAAAGCAAACGGGAGGTGGATGATGTGCGTGGACTTCACCGACCTCAACAAGGCGTGCCCGAAAGACAACTTCCCACTGCCAAACGTAGACCAGCTGGTAGATACGACAGCCTGCAAGGGACTGCTGAGCTTTATGGACGCCTTCTCAGGATACAACCAGGTCAAGATGCACCATGCTGACAAGGAGAAAACAACTTTTGTCACCGATCAAGGGCTTTACTCTTATAAAGTAATGCCATTCGGATTAAAAAATGCAAGAGCCACCTTTCAGAGACTGGTCAACAAGATTTTCAAACCACTCATCGGCACAACAATGCTGGTGTATGTTGACGACATGATAACAATGTCTGAGGCACCGGGGTGTCACGTGGAAGACCTGAAGAAAACCTTTGAGTTATTGAGGAAATACCATTTAAAACTCAACCCAGAAAAGTGCGCCTTCGGGGTGGCCTCCGGGAAGTTTTTAGGCTACATGGTGAGCTCCAGGGGCATAGAAGCAAACCCGCAAAAGATACAAGCCATACTGGACTTGAAATCTCCTAGGACGGTGAAAGAAGTTCAAAGTCTAACCGGCAGGCTAGCCGCGCTTAACCGATTAATCTCCCGAGCAACCGATAAATGCCACCCTTTCTTCAAAGCCATCAAGAAAGCCCAAAAGGGGATCGACTGGACTCCGGAGTGCGAAGAGGCCTTCCAACAACTGAAACAATATCTAGCACAGCCCCCGCCCCTAGCAAAACCTCTCCCAGGAGAGACATTGTACTTATACTTGGCTGTTTCAAAACACGCAGTAAGTTCGGTGCTAGTGCAAGAGGCCGACCGAATCCAAAGACCAGTATACTTTGTCAGCAAAGCCTTGTTAGACACAGAAACCCGGTATCCCGTACATGAACTAGTCGCCCTATCTTTGATCACCGCAGCTCAGAAATTGCGGCCTTACTTCCAAGCCCACCCTATCAAAGTTTACACCGACCACCCCCTGCGACAGATCTTACAAAAACCAGAGGCCTCGGGAAGATTGATGAAGTGGTCGGTGGAGCTAAGCGAACACGACATCTCCTACCTTCCAAGGGTAGTAATGAAAGGACAGGCTTTGGCAGATTTTGTTGCAGAGTTCATCGAACCCCAGATCTTGACGGTAGGGGAAGACAAGTGGAAGATGTCAGTAGACGGGTCTGTCAGCTCACACGGCGGTGGAGCCGGGATCGTGTTAAAAAATAACAAGGGGAAGAAGTATTATTTTCCTTAAGATTCGCCTTCGAAACCACAAACAATGAATCCGAATACGAAGCAATCTTGGACGGATTAAGGCTGTGCACAGTAGTGGGAGTCCACAACGTGGTAGTAAGGAGTGACTCATATCTTGCTATTCAGCAACTAAAAGGCGAATTCCAGGCCAGAGAACTTAGCATGAGAGCCTACTTGACCGAGGTAAAGAGGTTAATAGGAAAAATGAGGAACGTTCACTTCGAACAAATCGGACGAGAAGACAACGGCGAAGCAGATTCTCTTGCATGGCTCGCATCTTCAATAAAAACAGAGAATCCCAGAACAATCCCCCTAATCTACCTCCGAGAAAAGAGCGTATGAGATCTCGAAGTAGGAACCCTGGATGAAGAAGATAAAACTTCAAGGCTACAGCTGATCAGAAAATATTTGGAAACATGAGAGATACCCGAGGACAGAAAGAAGGCCAAGAAACTAAAATTCAAAAGCACCAAGTTCTCCCTGATCGAAGGGGTGCTCTACCGGAGAGGCTATACTGTACCCCTCCTGAGATGTTTAACAGAGGAGGAAGCAGATTATGTCCTCAGGGAAATTCACACGGGCATCTGTGGAAGTCACGCCGGAGGAAGATCAATCGCCTTTAAAGCCTTAAGACAAGGCTTTTACTGGCCGACCATGCATCAGGACGGTATGCAGATAGCCCAGAAATGCGAAGGTTGTCAGAAAAATGCAACATCCACCATCAACCGGTAGAACAATTAACCACCATGTCCAGCCCCTGGCCGTTCGCACAGTGGGGGCTAGATATCATAGGGCCAATGCCAAAAGGGCGAGGGCAGGCGAAATATGCAATCGTGGCCATAGACTATTTCACAAAGTGGGTGGAAGCCGAGCCGCTATCCACCATCACGGAGAAAAAGGCCACAGCATTTTTAAAGAAGAACATAATCTGCAGGTTCGGAATCCCCCGGGCAATCATCACCGACAACGGAAAACAATTCGACAGCAAAGGATTCAGGAAGTTCTGCGAAGACCTCCAGATCGCTTTTAAAATTCGCCTCGCCAGCTCATCCCAAGTCAAACGGACAGGTTGAGGCAACAAACAAAACCATCAAGGCAAACCTTAAAGCTCGGCTCGGATCATGCAAAGGCTTATGGGTCGAAGAACTACCAGAAGTGCTATGGGCACATCGAACGACCTACAAAGATTCCACAGGGGAAACACCATTTTCCCTATCATACGGATGTGAGGCCATCATTCCAGCAAAAATCGGGGTAGCAACTCACAGGGTCCGCCACTTTGGGAATGAGAAGAATGAAGAACTTATCAAAAACCACCTCGACCTGATCGAGGAAAAGAGAGAGAAATCAGCTATGAAAGCAGCAGTCTACCAACAAAGAATGGCCCGTTTCTACAACAGAAAAGTTCGGACCCGCTCCTTCCTCCCGGGCGACTTACTTAGTTGAGAAGGGTCACCTTAAACACCCGGCGACCAGAGGAGGGCTCGCTAGGAGCCAAGTGGGAAGGGCCATACAAAATCACAGAATGGTAAGGCCAGGGGCTTACTTCTTGGAACAGCTGGACGACACAAGATTAAAAAAGCCATGGAACGCCGAGATGTTGAGAAAATACTTTCAGTAAACTCTCATTCCTTCTCTTCTTTGACAGCAACCCAATAAGGGACAAAAATCCCAATACAAACCTCTCAAAATGACCCACAGAGAGTTGTAAGAAGGGAAGTATGTCCCCGAAGATAAATAAAACTTTCTTTTTTCACCCGCTCTTCTAAAAAATATTTTGCAAAACCATATTCAAAACTCCGGGGACATACTCAATACAACGGTCCAAGGTCAAAGCACAAAACCCACAACTTCCCGACCACGGCTACCACCATAAAAAAAAAACACAAGTCACACCAGAATCAGTCGACTCCACACAAGCATCAAACAGCAGCAGGGATAAAGGTGAATCAAAGTATAAATCCGTGGAAGCATAGCACGGGGAGGGATGATACCCCCGTGGCGATTGCTTGCTCCAAGTATTACCAAACATAAGAAGGAATATGCCCCTAAAGCTTCAAACACCTCGGGGTTGGATCTTGTTCCGCCGAGGTCACTTGACTATTCGGCTCGGGGTCTGGTTACGTCCCACCGAGTCATGCTCATTGGTCTGGGGACGAGACATTCCCCCAGAACCAAGTATCTCTCTTGGCTCGGGGTCCTCAGGGACATACTCGATGCATAAGGATCCGTGAGAAGCATAGCACAGGGAGGGATGATACCCCCGTGGCGATTGCTTACTCCAGTGCTACCGAGCATAAGGAGGAACATGCCCTTAATGTGTCGAGCACTCTTTTGATCCTCATTTACCCGATGTAATGGATCCGTGGGAAAGCATAGCACCTGGGATAGTGCCCCCGTGACGATTGCAAGCTCCAGTGATATCGGACCTAATGAGGAATATACCCTTAGTATCCCGGACACTCTTTGATCCATTCATCATTTGGATCCAAGAGAGGCGTAGCACGGGGATGCGTTGTGCCCCTGTAGCGTGTGCCTGCTCCAGCATGGTAAGGAGGAGCCCTCGTACAATACACAGACTCCACAGTGACCCGACGTATAGAGGATGTGCCATTACCATTCAAACGCTCTCCTGATCCAAATCCTGGTTCGCCGGGACACTGAATTGAAAGATTCAGAATTATGTTTTGGAAACCTCGGACATGACGCTGTTTCAAAGAATCTGTGCTGATGTTTACGCTTGTAAAAAGTTTTGCTTTGGGACAAGTGCTAAGTCACCCCCACCTTTTGATTTTATCTTCGAAAGTTTTGTTTTTGTTTTCGTCGGTCTGACAAGGGACGCCCAAGTTAGATTCGACAGAGTTTCAAAGATGAATACACTTCCCATCTGAATAAACCCAAGGATTAACAGTGCTCGGGGCTGGATTCGTTCCGCCGAGGCCACTTGATTAATCGGCTCGGGGCTGGATTTCGTTCCGCCGAGGCCACTCAGTTATTCGACTCTCGGGGTCGGGTTACGTCCACCAAGTCAGCCCTTTGGGCTGGGGACGTACATCCCCCAGGTCCAAATGCCTTTCTCAGCTCGGGGTCGGGGTACGTCCCACCGAGTCAGCCCTTCAGACTGGGGACGTAACATTCCCCTAGGTCCAAGTGCATTTCTCAGCTCGGGGTCGGACCACACCCCACCGAACCTATCTTTTTGACTAGGGACGAAACATTCCCCCAGGGCCAAGTGTTCCATACCGCTCGGGGTCGGGTTACGTCCCACCGAGTCGGTGTTCTTTAAACTGGGGACATAACATTCCCCCCGGAGCCTAGTGCTTCTCTCAGATTGGGGTCGGGCTATGTCCCACCGATTCCACCAAAAACAAATGTTTCTTACTACTCGGGGTCGGATTATGTCCCCCCAGCTCATATTCTCCCCACAAAGAGGTCTCAAACATTCGAAGGGAAACATAAAAAAAAAAAAAAACGAAATAAAAAAAAAAAGAAAGAAAGCATATATACATATATATTCAAAAAAAAATAAAAGTGTTATTACAAAAAAAAAAAAAAAAAAAAAAGACAAGTATACACAGGGCCCCGCCGGGTTACCCCTTTTTAATCAGCCCGTGCAGGGGCATGAAGTTCTTCCTCGACTGGCTCAGACGATGGAGGGATCAGCTCGGTCTCAAGAACGGGAACAGAAGCTTCAACCTCAGCGGCACGGGATACCTCTACTTCAAGGATGGGAGGCGGAATCTCAGGGTAGTCCTCGCCATGAGCAGGAACCTCAGGTCGGCTTTCTTGGGAAACCTGGGAGACCGGGGCAACAGAATCGGGTCGGGATCCATCACCTCCTCAGAAGAAGGGGGAGCCACTTCTGGAACTCCTCCTCAGATATTTCCCCTTTACAAAAACGAATGGCTGCATGGACTGGCCTCATATCCAGGTCGGACAGCACCATTGGTATGATTTCAGCACAATCACTGACCCCTTCAAGATGAATGGAGTCCCTCTCGGCCTCCCACTCTAGCTCTTTATCCCTGAGCTCGGCACGGGACCGTCCCAGTTCCTCCTCTTTGGCCCGCAGCTTATACTCCACACTGCCCACTTCCACCTTGAGGATCCCAATCTCAGCCCGGACATCCACCAAACTTGCTCTAGCTTCCTCAGTGTTCTTGCGCTCCAGAGTAGCAGCAGCCCTAATAGCTTTGTTTGTTTTGACAGCCTCGACCGCAGCCAGCTCATGGTCCCTATTCCTCTCATCGGCACTAGCCAGCTTGGCCTCCACTTCAGAAAGACGATTCTGAAGCCTATGGGCTTGACCGCCCTCGGACAAAAGGCTTATGAACAGGTCCTTATTTTTTGCCGCCAAGTAATTTTCCTGCCAAGAAGAAAAAGAAGTCAGTTTCAAACTAAAAGACACATCGGATGTAGAAGAGAAGAAAAAGAAATAACCTGAGCCAACTGGGAACACAACTTTGCGACCACCTCCTCAGGTGAAAGGTCCTCAAACCGCGGAATCTTCTCAGGAGGTACAGCCCCGGCCAGCTCATTGAAAGCCGGTACCAAGTGGGAAGTAGCCTCCCTGATATTCTTCCCAAGGTCATCAACTCCGAGAACCACCGCACCCTTCAATTTCTTGGAAGGACCCTCCTCCCGAACTAGAGTTTCTCTGCTCGGAGCCTCCTCCTCCTCCAATTCCCGCCTCAATTGGGGATCCACAGCTCCAAACCGATGCTTCCTCCTCCTGGAGGGTCTTGGAGGGCTAGCAGGACGGGTGGCACCCATTGGGGCACCCGAGATGAGATGAAGTTAGACCTTAAGAGCTCGGCCGTTCTACCTCCACGGTCACCTTTCTATCCTCGGAAGACTCAGGTCGTTTCCGAGAAGTACCAGCCCCACCTGGGCTAGCTTTTTCGCAAACACCGGTCAACCGATCAAGGTACTTTGGTCTCTCGACATGCCTGCAAGAAACGAAGACGAAAGAAAGGTTCAGGACCTGAGTATACACAAAAAAAAAAGGACGACACCAAACATGATAAAAAATGAGGGAACTGGCTAAGAAGATCAACAGACATCTACCTATCCGACCCGAGACCTTGGGAGGAACGGCCCGTATAAGTCATGATTCAAAGAATGCCGCATCGTTTACCAACTCCCTCCAATGGGCGCGCATACTTCCGGACCTGGTGGGAGACCTTGGGAGCATCCCTCCAACAGGCTAGGAGGAATAGAAAAAAAGGGGTAAGAATCCAAACATAAAAAAAAACTAAGGACAGAAAAGCTAAAGGTTAACCTCCTAACCTCCCGCTCTAAAGATATCCGGAACCAAAAACTCATCTCCATCCGACCTCAGGGTCCGTCCCCAATCACCAGTGGCCCAGAACCAAAGATCTTTGAAATTCTTATTAGAGTCAGGGAGTTTTTGGACAACGTTCGATGAACTGTCGTAAGCAGAAAGGTAGTACCAACCGTGGTGAGTCTTTGGGTTGGCCTTCAACCGATATAACCTCTTCACCTCTTCAAAAGAAGGTTCGCCAAGCCGATGCCAAGCTACATACAGCCCGGCCAAAATCCTCCAACTGTTTAGACTTAGTTGACAGGGGGCGATCTCCATCTCGGCCAGCATCCAGGCAAAATAGGGTTGAATCGGCAGTCGAAGCCCGCATTCGAAGAAAGCTGGAAGAGGGGCCACGGAACCCTCGTCAGGCTGACTGGCACGATCACATGGAAGAGGGACCTCAAGGGCAATGTCTATCGGGATGTCATATCGTTGCCGAAGGAGTGCTAGACCATCATCGGTTATCTTAGAGGGCCGAACCATGTCCAGAGCCGAGCCGTCAAAATCACCGGGCTCCGGATCCTCTCGAGGAACCCTCTGATGATAAGAATCTTTTTCGATCTCAGAAGGAGTGGGGGTAGTATCAAGGTCTTCCACACTGGGTGCCCCCGAGCCCGATGAAAGCTCTTCAGCAGGGGGTATTGAGGGTCTAGCAGGGTTCGCATGGGAAGATATTTTGTCAGACGTTCCTGACATCCTAGGAAATAAAAAGGAGTGGGAAGTCAGTCTATAGTTAAAACTCTAAAACTGCTCAGGAATTCCGAGAAAGCTAAGTAGGACGGTTCTAAAATGCCCTAACGAAATCCGACAAGCCATAAGTCACTCCCTAGCAACATCAAAGCTAACAAAGGATTCACAACACACAAAAAGAGGAGAGGTCGTTCAGAAAACTTACTTGTTCCTTTCAGAAAGACTAAAGATTGCACAGCACGGTTTGCTCGTCCCCTAAATTCGCAGGTCACAGCGGAGAAAGAAGAAAAATGCACGGCTGAAAGAAACTCCGGGAGTACTGAGTCAAGTGAGTCACGGTTGAAATATTCACTGGAAAGAGAGAAAGATTTGCCAAAAAGACTGCACAGTGTGAAAGCCCCGTCTTTTTTTAGTCATGAGTGGGACGATCATGGCCATTGGATCGAAAAAGAAACCCGGATGGACGCCAAGTGTCAAACTGCAAAAGAGGTCTGCCAAAATCAAACGAACGGATGAGATCAGCACACTATTAAAACACCCATACACGGTCGATTCACTTTCCTTTTGGCGGGAATCCGACAGATGATTGACAAGTGTCACACTTAGAAAAAACCCTAAAGGCGATTTGATTGGCATTAAACAGATGTGACTGTTGTGCGTCTCGAGAAGAGGTGCTCGAAAAGAGGCGACGAGAATTTCGATTCAACCCCGGATCGACCACCAACAAAGTAATCAGCACACCATCTTTATATAGTTCCCGGCACCAACTCGTATACCGTTGGAACCGAGAACTATGGACAGATGTTGATGGTGTTTTCAGGCACTATGATGTTTAAACAACACGACAAGAGTAGAAGGGTAATTCCCTTCTTGGGTGAGATCACTAAAACCGACCCGACCCATAAAAAGCCAGCAGTAAGGGCCCGAGCGTTTTACAAATAAAAGGCCGACCACAACATGAGGATACCGAGCACATTATGGTTACAGACTGATCTCTTTGTGGTCGGTAGCCGAGCACTTGGTACGGATGACCAGGGATTATCAGAATCGGCGGCAGCATTCTCAGTTCAAATGACCATTATGACCGACCTCATGAAGACCGACCAGATAGCGAGATATGCTCCAGAAGATGACACCCTATCCTTGCGGATAAGAAGACAATCCTACCTTCATAAGAAATACTGACGAAGGCAGTGTCCTAGAAGGATAAAGGAAAAAAGGTAGATTTGATTAAAGAATCATTGTGGGAACAGGAGAAAGTTTTCAACTAGGAATCCTCATACTAAGAGGAATCTGATTCCTTCACTATTATAAATAGAAAGGTAGAGTATGTGTAAAAGGGATCAAAATCAATATCAATCTCATTGTGCCAAAACTTGTAAAGCACAAGAGATACAAGTTTCAGCAATAAAAGAATAGTCTTGTTTGTGTCCGTGGACGTAGGTCGGTAAAAAATCCACCGAACCACGTTAAAACTCCTTGTTTGATTGGCGTATTTATCTGTCTTTTGCTAAGTTTGCCTTTGGTCCCCCATAACCAAACAAATTCACTATTGAAGGAGGATTATCTCGGGAGTGATATTCTCATATTACCTTGAGACCAAAATCTACCGTCAACACACTGTAAGTATAATTCTTTTATAACTTATTTTTAATTTCTTTGTAATAGGGGAATAAGAAATCACGGCTAGGTTAACGAAAGTATAATTTTATTATGTTGTATCTAATTCAGAATACACTAAAATTGCTTGTTTCAGTCTCAACACCTACTTTTTCAATCAGGCAATCTTTCCTAGTGGATACCTTTGCTGGTGGTTTATGAAATTGACATTGTATTGGTTATAATATCCGCAATATAATATTGTCTTAAATCATAGATAAAACACATGTAAAATGCATTATTGCAAAGCAAAGCTTACATTAATGCAAACTGCAAGGGCTATTTCAAGTAAATTACTTGCTCATTGATTTTCTTGTCAATTTTTCCTACAAAAGTCATTCCAGTTGTTGAGAAGAAAAAACACTTCCACGTGTTCTTCGGAGAGTTCGCTCCATTGAGTGGTTGATTATTTTTTGCTTGAGATATGGTAAAATAGGAACACACTTCTCCGGCATAGAAGTGACTTGAAGGAAAACTTCCTAATTATTTTTAACCAAAAATAAAAAATAAAAATTGACAAAAATGAGAAAGAAGAGACTTGCACCAGGTGAGAGATGAAGGGGCAGATGAAAGTATATCTATGTAGATGGTGAGCATTGCAATGCAAAACTAGTTTCTCCTGATTGGTATACTATATTAAAACAAAACAGACAATCATATTTTTGTGGATAGTACTCACTTTAAATTAGATAATCATATATATTTTTCATGTTAACCAAGATTTAGTTTCGGTGTTAATATGAGTTTTGTTTTGAAACGACCGGTCTACTAATAAGATATTGTCCGCTTTGACCCTCATGCACGCGCCCATCCAAAAGACCTCTATTGGTATCAAAATACACAATGAAATAATGAATATATTATCATATTTGGCAGCGTATAGTGGTCCAACTTCAAAACCCTAACCTCTCAAAGTATTTTTAAGGTTACAAGTTTTTTCCCCTTGTCCAATGGCCTCTTACTCATATTAGAGTATTTATCGAAGATATTGTCTTTTTTTGTCAACTCATCATGGTGACCAAACTCCAAAATCCTATCCTCTCAAGATTTTATTCTCGCCATCAAATATGTTCTTTAGCCCAAAGACCTCGTACTAATTTAAGGGAGGTCACCCCTGTTAAACTCACCACTCACGTCTTTCCAAATGATGTAGATGTCACTGAAACTATGCTAAAATTTTTATTTTTCCCTTTTTGTCTAATCCTCCAATATATATAGTTAGGTATCCTAAGTTCTTTATATATGTCAATGTTCTAATCCTGTTTGTTTTTAATTCTTTTTGCACTTAAATCATTGTCTTTGTATGATTCAGCACTGTTGTTGCTCATAAATAACTTAAACTTGATAGTCAACTTTGTGGCCAAAGTGGGAAAGAAACAAGTTGGATTATTTTAACTTCATCATGAATTATTTCAATCAGATTCCAACTCCAAACCTTATTCCAATGTCAGCAATTTATGATAGACATTGTGTATTTTATCCAAATCTGGAAAGATATGCATAGCTAATTAGATTTATTGTTGACCAAATAGCTAATTAGATTTATTGTTGACCCAATTTCACCGTATTTTTTATTGGAATTTTGTCCATGTTTAATTGCTCGATAATTTTTCTATTGTGACTGGTGCTCTTTTTTCTCTGGCACTTGCTTTATAATCATTTCCCATTTTTTATCTTTTACTTTGCCCATGCAATCAAGTACTTGCTTTTCCATTTTTTTAATCATACTATAGATGAAAAATCGAAGTTCCAAGGGTGGGTGACCTGTTGGCCATTTTATGAATTTAAAAAACTTTACTTCTTGATCAAGGGACAGGGGTTTCAATCGGGTTGGATTGTGGCTTTAGATGATTAAAAATTGATACTTTCATGTGTATTGGTAATTTTTGTAACAAAACAAGTTTAATTGAGTGGTAATATGTTGGTTTTCAGAGTTCATGTGTGGCGAAAATATGTTCATAACAAAACAAATTTATTTGCATGAACATTAAAAAACCGATATTCCTTTGAAAGACGATATTCCTTATCTTATCTCTTCACCTCCAACAGCACGTGTGGGCTTGATAATAATTATAAAGAATACTCTAAATTTTTTTTTTTGAAGAATTTATGTACTCAACATATGAGATAAATCTGTATCCATATTCTCTTTTGGTTTTCTCAAAAAAAAAAAAACACTTTTTTTTTCCGTCACTCCAGTATACGTTTTTCCTCTTCTTTTGTTCTCTCTTGATGATTTTTTTTTTTTTTATCATCCACCAAATTCTAAATTTGGATGGCTTTTTGTTTTTCTATATATATATATATTAGAAAAGAAAAAAACAAAACGAAACGAAATCACTTTATCTTTATCCCTTGAAAGATAAAATGATTTGATATTTATCTTTTCATTTATGAAATAGTTTTACTATTTTATATTTCAAATTATTTTATCATAATTTCAACTTTTGAAATTAAAATAAATTTGAATACAATATTATCTCAAGCGAACATTAATTCATAACTTTTATAAATTACACGTTAATCGTTCAGGTCCTGAACTAACAAACAAGGGAATTTTTGAACGGATTTCATTGTATCAGGTTAACATTCTCATCTATTAATTCAATGCATTCCCAAAGTACAAGGTTACGAAATGCAATAAATATAAAACCAATAAATACAAATCATACCGAGCAAATAAAGAAAAAATTAAAATGATATAAGAGTGTGCTAAATACAATGAATTAAGATCATCACATATATGACCATCATTATGATAAAATTGATGTTCTTTATTTAACGAAAATTATTAGAACATTTCAATTTCATCTGGTCTTGTCCAATATAATCTTATTATATAAAATACATTCATTTTTATGTCTTTAAATTATAGTTTGGATAGAACTATACCATTCATAATGGAATGAACTGTATTTATGACTTTGGATTTTGAAGATTCCCAACTTCAAATCATAGTCATTGATAAATTTGATTATTACTCTTTAAATTTTATTCATACATATATGTATGTAACATTTTACATAGACATATATATTTAATTTAAAGTCACATAAATAATCACGAAATATTCATGAATTTTAAAAAGCAAATCAAGATGCATACATGGAATAAAATTGAATCATAAATTTATTAATCAATAATATTTTGAACACATTTGCTTGTCAGGCATAAAAATCCCAACAAACTCTCACTTGACCTAAAGAAAATGAGACATGTCTCTAAGCCCTAATCCTTCTAGATGACTCTCAAAACTCTTTGCTAGCAGTGTCTTGGTAAAAGGATAGGTTAGATTCTCTACAAATGGAATCTTCCAAACAGCCACATCTCTGCGTTGCACTATGTTCCTAATCACATGATATTTCCTCACAATATGTTTTGATCTCTTGTGGCTTATTGGTTCTTTGGAATTAGCCACAGCACCATTATTATCACAATAAAGTGGCAATGATTTGTTTAAATCTGAAACAATTTCCAAATCAGTAAACAACTTTCGAAGCCAAACCTTTTCTTTACCAGCTTCACAAGAAGCCACATATTCGGCTTCCATAGTTGAATCAGCAACACATGATTGTTTGATGCTTCTTCAGACAATAGCTCCCCATTCCAAGAGTAAATATTGATCCAGATATCGACTTTCGATCATCTATATCTTATTGAAATTCAGAATCAGTATATCTAATCGGAATCAAACTATCGGAATAAACAAGCTTATAGTTCCTCGTTCTCCGTAGATACTTGAGAATATGCTTAACTACTACCTAGTGATCGAATCCTGGATTTGACTGAAAATGACTAACTATTCCCACTGCATAACATATGTTAGGTCTTGTGCATAGCATAGCATACATCAAGCTCCTCACTGGTGATGCATATAGAATTCATCTCATATCTTCTTCTTTTTGGGGTCTCGAATGACACTGCCTTTCAGAAAGAAGAATTGCATGACGAGAAGGCAAATTACCTTTCTTGGAGTTCTGGATTGAATATCTAACAAGCATCTTGTCAATATACAGTGCCTTAGACATGGCTAATAGTTTTTTCTTACGATCTCTAATAAGGAGGATCCCGAGAATGTAGCTTACTTCTCTCAAATCTTTCATTTGGAATTATTCAGTCAGCCAAGCCTTTACGTCTGTAATAAATCTATATTATTCCCAATAAGCAGAATATCATCAACAGAAAGTACTAGAAAAACCACTCGCTTGTCCTTGATGAATTTATAAACACAAGATTCATCAAGATTTTGGATAAAGCCATAAGATTTGATCGCCTCATCAAATCTCATGTTACAAGATCTGTACGCTTGCTTAAGTCCATAGATAGACCTTTGTAACTTGTAAACCTTTTGCTTTTCGTCCTAGCTCATAAAACCTTTTGGTTGCTCCATATAGATGGTCTCTTCAAGATAGCCATTCAAAAAGGCCGTCTTGATATCCAACGGTCAAATTTCATAATAATAATGAGCAACAATGGAAAGCAAGATTCGAATGGACTTCAACATGGCTACTGGTGAAAAAGTTTCATCATAGTCAACTCATTCTTTTTGGGGATAACCATTTGCCACTAGCCTTTCTTTAAATATATCTACATTACTGTCCACCCCTTTTTTTGTAGATCCATTTGCAACCTATAGGAGTTACTCCTTCAAGTAGATCTACAAGCTCCCATACTGAGTTGAAATACATGGATTCCATCTCAAGTTTTATAACCTCAAGTCAGTTCTATTTGTCATGATCTTCCATTGCATATCTATATATCAATGAGTCATCTTTTCCACCATAAGTGATAGCAACTTGTGCTTCACTGTCTTGTTAATATCGAGAAGATAGTCGTACTATCATCCCACTACGACGAGTTGGTGAGATGGTCTGAATCAAAAATATGGTCTCCTCGCTTTGTGGAACAACAATCCTCGCAGGTCGTTGACTGATCTCATCAGATTTTATTTCCTCCAATACTATCTTGCTTTGAGGTTTGAAGTCTATCATATAATTATTCTCAAGAAATGTGGCGTTTGTCAATACAAATACCTTATTATCAGGATTAAAAAACACACCTCTCATTGTACCTTTTACATATCCTACAAAGAAATAAACTTCAGAACGCATTTCCAACTTCGCTGTCTTACCCATTAGCACGTATGCTGGACACCCCATATACAAAAATGTCTCAAACTAGGTTTGTGGCCACTCCATGACTCTAATGGTGTTTTAGGTACTGACTTAGATAGATCTACATTCAAAATGTAAGTTGTCGTTTCTATGGTATACCCCCAAAATAATTTTGGGAGTGAAGAATAACTCAACATGGAACGAATCATGTCAAATAAAGTTTGATTCCACCTCTCACCAACACTATTTTGCTGAGGTGTACCAAGTGTAGTTAGTTAGGATAAAATCTCATACTATAATAGGTGATCTTTGAATTCATTATCAAGATATTCACCTTCTCGATCTATTTGAAGGCACTTGATCGATTTACCTAATTGTTTTTCCGTTTCCAACTGGAATTCCTTAAACTTTCCAAAAGTTTCAGATTTATGTCGCATTAGGTAAATATAACCATATCTGGAGTAATCATCAACAAAAGTAACGAAGTACTCATAACCACCTTTTGCTTGTGTAGACATGGGTCCACAAACATCTGAATGTATAAGCTTCAGTTGTTCTTGGGCCATATCGCCTTTTGCAGAGAAAGGTTTCTTTTTCATCTTGCCTTTAAGACATGACTCACAGACTGGTAGAGTACCAACATTTTTCCACGAGGATAGGTGAGGGATGTATCTGCAAGCTGCAGCGTAACAGTAGTTGGTCTCACCTCTCCCAAACCCAAATTCAGGTAAATAGACAGGCATGAAATCGATGCTCGCACCCAAATCACATAAAGCATTACCAAAGTATTGGTTGCCAATGGTATATGGTATGTAAAGCTACCATGATCCTTCAGCTTGGGTGGCAACTTCTTCTGTAAGATAGCACTACATTCTTCTGTGAGCAACACAGTTTTAAACTCGCCCAGCTTCCTTTTATTTGACAAAATGTCCTTTAAGAACTTCACATAACTGGGCATCCACTCTAGTGCCTCGGCGAAGGGAATTTTGATATGCAGTTTCTTGAAGATCTCTAAGAACCTTGAGAACTGCTTATCTAGCTTGTGTTGCTGCAAACGCTAAGGGAATGGATGAAGTGGATAATTTATAAGGCTTGCCTCTTTAGTCTTTACTTCATCTCTCCTTTTTTCTTTGGTCGGCTCTGCCTCATTCTCTTTAGGCTACCGCATTCCAATGTCCTTGTCGATCACCGTCCCATTTTCAGTGTGATAGCTTTACAAGACTCATTGTTTTGGCCCCTTAGATTAGGTTCAGTATCAATCGGGAGGGCACCCAATGGTCTGTAGCTCTGCCCACTTGCCAATTGTCCCAATTGACTCGCCAGTGTCTTCAAAGACGCGGCTTGGCTGTGTACCAATGCTTCTAATCTTATATTATTCTTGGCATTTTCCACGCTCAGCTCTGTGAATAGCTTGTTGTGATTCACCACTTGCATCGGTAGCTCTTCCTTGGGTGGCTTGCTTTCCTGAATGGGATTTTTATTCTGCTGCGGGCTATGTGATCTCTCATATGGTTCTGCCCCTTGGTTATTTCTCCATCCAAAATTATGGTGTTCTTTCCACCTAGGATAGTAGCTATTTGAATAATGGTTGTGACCTGGCCTGCCGAAGTTGTTAACATAATTGACAGACTCGCCCTATTGACTGTGTGGCTCCCCCTTATATCCTATCATATATCATGCACTTGTGGCACTAACATTGTTCATAGCTTGCATACTCAGGACCTCTAGGCATTTGCAGATTTGATCAAGCTTGGCACTCACAACTGTACTGAGCCTGACCTCGTGGACGTCTGTTACTATTGGATTCCTCTCCCTTGGCCATAATGAATTATTGTTAGCTATTTCTTCTAATAAATCATATGCTTGGTGTTCCCATTTTCCCATTAGTTCACCTTTCGCTGCCGCATCCACTACCTTCATCATCCCACTAAGCCGATTGTAGAAAGTTTGTACCTGCAGTCATTTGGTGATCTCATGATGGGGGCACTTCTGTAGCAGCTTCTTATACCTTTCACATCCTTCGTAAAGAGTTTCAGAGTCATACTGCACGAAGTATGTGATTTTGTTTCTTAATTTCGTAGTCCTAGATAGGGGAAGTACTTGCTAGGAATTTTATCGCTAAGTCTTCCCAAGTCGTGATGGACCCTACTAGTAGTAAATTGAGTCATCCCTTAGCTCTATGTCGTAAGGAGTAAAGAAAAACTCACAACCGCGTTACTTCATCTGCCCCTTAGTTGTAGTTCAACATGTCGCACACTTTCCGGAAGCTACTGATGTGGGTGTTTGGATCTTCAAGTGCACCACCCCCAAACTGCACTTGAATTCATGAATTCACTAATTCAGAACTTTTGTATTATATATATATATTTAATACATGAATTCACTAATTCAAGTTCTCATCATATGGTTACTAACCTGGCTTTGCCAACACTCCAGGTCCTAGTCCAATTTGTAAAAACAAATTGCGAAATGCCGTCAGAATCGTAACTTAACAGAATTCTCGACTTAACTATGACAACTTTCAGATCTTTTCGGGACAATCAAATTAAGTCCGATTTCGATGGTTCAATTCTATATATAGAAATGTTTTTTTACTGAAATTATGGAAATTCACATTTTGGAATCCTTTTTTATATAAATTTCGAAAAGTGTTAAACATGAAAGTTGTCCGTCTCAAAATATCGAGTCCAATCAGCTCAATCGAAGTTTGTTAGCTATTTTTGTAACCAAAATAAGAAACTTTTACACGTATAACATTATAAACATAAATCGCGTCACCGGGTCTCGAAACCACACGTTTTCCAATGCGATGAAGCTTCACTTTAAAATGTTCCAACATATTTTCCAACACATAAACTCTTTTTCCGAACATCATCTAGCTCCAAATCCTTAACTTTAATTCAAAACCTTTAAGGACTGTTCCGAAAAACTCAAGATATTACATAAATAATATTTGATATTATAATTATCAACTAAGATAATTAAATGTTATTGGATTATATTAATTATTTACTTTGACCCAATTGAATTTATCCAAAATTACACAAAGGCTTTATCGTAATTTCATAAATATCTCTACCATTTGAAAATATTTTAGTAATTATAAATATGTAATAATAGGTGTATTTTGTTTGATTTAATTGGATTAAATCAAAGTGATAGACATGTAACTAATCCATTAATTAAAATTTGTTTTGATTTAATTAGATTAAATCAAAGTTGTAGACAAAGGTGATTAGTCACACCTAATTATACATATTTGGACAAATTAGATTAAGCCCACATAAAAGTTGATTAGAACGTTTATTAATTAAAAATTACCTAAGTTTTGCTATAAATAGCAAGCTTGAGCAATATTTTAATCAAGCTTGAGAAAGCTAAAACAAGCAAGAGTTATATAAATTAGCCAAAGTTAAAGAAGTGTTTATAGAAGCTTTGGAAAATCAATACAACATTTCAACTAGGAGAAATCAAGATTGAATCTTGGAGTGAAGCTTGCTAGCATTGGAATCAAGATTAGATCTTGGAGTCAAGCTTCCTAACTTTAGAAGTTCTCTATAATAGTTCAATAAAGAGAAGTAGATGAGATCTTTGTATCAAGATTGCTAGATAAGTTTGATCTTCTCTAAAGCTATGTTTTTCATTAGTGAGTTATCATTAGTGAAACATATAGTGATGAATTATGTATTAGATGTATAATAACATAACTTGAAGTTGAAATTAGGCTAATAAATTGTATATTGATGGTTTGGAAGTATAAACACAATATGCTTTTAATTGGGTCAAATATGTTCATGTTGGACATTGACCAATTAATTAGAGTTTGGAACTCTAGATTAAAGCTTAGAACTATGGCTACCATTCTAGAATCACTTGACCACCTTTGAGTGACCTAGAATTGTTCATGAGTCATTTCATTGTGGGATTCTAAGTTGGTTTGTGTTTTGATTCAAACTAATACATATATGTATTTAGAATACATGTATGTTTGTTGTATAACATGTGTTGATGTTGGTTTTGATGTTAAAATTGGATTTCAGGGGTATTGAAGTATTTGGAGAAAATTGGAAGTGTTTAGAATTGATTTGAAGGTAAATTTGCTCACTGCCAATATTTTACACAGGGCAGCGTCGCGACTCTAATCTCTGGCGTCGCGATACTCAACTTCAGAGCTGAGGGTGTCACGACGCTAACCCTTAGGCGTCGCAACACTTGACTCTCACAGATTGGACATCGCGACTCCCAAGCCTTCGTGTCGCGACGCGTCGAGAGATGATGCTCATAAGCACTGAAACTTCATTTTCTCTGTTCCTGAGTTTCCGAACTCCAATTTGATCCCCGTTTTTTTATAGACTCATGACATAATGTAGTTTTCCATAAAATATTTTAAAATACACCAATGCTAGACATCCACAGGTTAGATCTACTTCCACTGCGTGGGACATCGATCCAACCCTAGGGGTCTCATATTCACCCCAACAGAATGATATCAGCGCAGGTCTTAACCACACATGTTGAATGTTTGACATATATTTGAATCTATGCCTCTATAATTTTAATTTTATTATTCATAAGTCATATTGGATATGCATTGCATGTTTTAAATTAAAATTTTTATTTTGACCCAAACATGTTAATGACTTGATTGTCATAAATCTCCCATTTTAGGTGATTACTTTATTTTAAGTAATAATATTAATAATGTTGGAGTATTATATGATGGTCCGTCTTGTCAATACAGAGATAAATGAGTTCTTACTATTTATGCCCAAGACCGTCGATAATGTGAAGGTATAAGTGCTCGGAACTTAGGTCGCTCCGATAAAATATTAGATGTAGTGTGATAAGTTAACGTAGTCACCCAATACCGTCATTATTGTGAGGGTGTACTTACGAAGCTCATTAGTGCACATTGACAAGTACACACCTGAAACACGTCTTAATCAATACCGTCATTATTATGAGGATAAGAAATGGTTCACTAGGAGTCACATACATGTGATTGACCTTGGAGGTCTACTAATGAGTTTATGAAGACCAAGACCATCATTATTGTGAGGCATGAGTAAATGTCATGGGATCCACTTCCTGCTATGAAATTTGATTTCTATTTCGGAATGACGTAAAGTAGTGGGATGACACCAATATATTTAAAAACCATAATTATATTAGAATTCTTATATTGAAATGAAAAATATTCTCCTAGTGTTTAATTTTTGTTTTGTAAATGGCTGCCGCAAATCCATTAGCATGACTTTTGGATTCTAATAAACTGAAAGGAACCGAAAACTATTTTGAATGGGAAATGAACATCCGCCTTATTTTGGAGTTCAAAAAGTTGATCTATGTGACGATCAATCCATTGCCTGTTGAAATCCATCTAGATTCTACTTCTGAAGAGCGAGAAACTTTTGAAAATGGAAGGATGATAACCTAATAGTGAAATCCTACATTTTATGATCGATGGTTCTAGATTTTCTCACAGAGTACATAGGGGTACCAGATGCTTGGAGCATTATAAGAACACTCAAGGAGTTGTTCGAAGCAAATCAAGAAATAGAAATATATTGGAGATATAAGGAATTATTTCATACTAATGCTCAAGGATGGACGTGATGTTAGCATCCATGTTTTGAAAATGATAGATCAGATCTGATATTTGGAATGACAGGGCATAATGATTGATGAATGGCTATACCATAATTTGATTCTGTCTTATTTGTCTAGTACTTATGCTAGTTTTGTGTTAAACTTTCATATGCATTCGATGTAAGCCGGTTATGAAAAACTTTATAACATGTTATGCACGGCGAACAAGATTTGAAAAAAAACAATCTCACTTTGTACCTCCCTGGTGGAGCAAGTTCTTCGAAGACTTCAAGAAAATCGAAGAAAATCAAAATGGGAAAGAAGAAGATATCAAAGAAAAACTCCAAGAAGCACAAAACTGCAAGACCGCATGTAGCTCGTGATCAATGTCTACACTGCAAGAAGTCTGGACACTGGAAGAAAGATTGTTCAAAACTAAAAGGAAAAGCAGGACCCTCATGTACGCTTTGAATTTTTCCTATTATTGACATCTCATTAGCCTTATATGAAAATAGTGGATGGGTATTAGACACCGGCAATCTCACTCATATTTGCAACTCCATGCAGGTCATGAGGGTTAAAAGAAGGCTGAACAAAGGGGAGATCCAGCTTAGAGTTTGGAATGGTGAGACATTGGATGTCATGGCCATAAGAATGGTTGTTCTAGATCTCATAATAGATGTAAATCAATTTTGCATGACTGTTATTATGTACCCTCTCTTATCAGACATATAATATATTTACCGATATTGGATAAAAAATGATATAAAATAAACATTAAAGATGATATTTTATGTTTATATGATAAAGACAACTATTTGATATGTGATTATTTTTTATCTAACGGTCACTATGTTTTGGAAACATATAGAGATGTCTTTAATGTTGAGGAAAATACAAGTAAAAGATCTTAATTAAATAATACCAAATTGTGGCATGTGAGATTGGGCCACATATATGTTAGATGTCTATGAAAATTGGTTAATGATGGTTTGATTGAAGATCTTACCTTATATCCTTATCCAATTGGTGAGTCATGTATCCAAGGGAAAATGACAAAGGTCATATTTCTTAGTGTTTGATACCGTGCTGAAGATTTATTGGAACTAACACACATCGATGTGTGGGGTCTATTAAATCAAGCCGCTCATGATGGTTCAACATACTTCATGAATTTCACGGATGATAAGTCAAGATATGGATATGTCAATTTGATGAGACATAAATCAGAAATATTTGAAAAATTCAAAATATTCTGATATGAGGTAGAAAAACAAACCATGAAATTTATCAAATGCCTTTTATTAGATCGAGATGGTGAATTCAAGAGCGACGAATTCAGAAGTTATTTAAGGGAGAATAGGATTCTCGACCAATATAGTCCACTAGGAACTCCTCATCATAATGATTTGTCTGAGTAGAGAAATCGTATTTTATTGGATATGGTGTGATCTATGATGAGCTATACAGATCTTCCATATTACCTTTGGGGTTACGCTTTTCCTACTGATGCCCACATACTTAACAGAGCTCCATTGAAAGCTGTTTCCACGGCCCCATATCAGATATGGTACGGTATAAATCCAAGTCTTAGATATTTAAAGATTTGGGGTTGTCCTGTATACGTTAGAGTTGCGCAGCGGGATAAACTAGCACCCAAAGGATATAAGTATAGGTTCGTTGGATATCTTGAAAACTCTTTAGGATATCAATTCTATGATTATGAGCAATAAAATGTAATTATTGCTCGTTTTGCCACTTTTCTTGAAAATGAATTTTTGATAGAAACTGGGAATTGTAGAAAGATTGAAATTGATGAGTTTAATCCCAATATTAAGGAACCTGAGATGGGACTAGAGATCAAATTAGATGAAAGATCTATAATACATGTTCTACATAAGTCGAATAGAATATTAAGGCCTCATTAGAGACTATTTTTAACGTCTGATGCGAGCCTTGATGTTCTCCTCTTGGAGGAAACAGATCTGATTAAGTATAAAGTAGCGCTATTGGATATCGATTCGGGAAAATGGCAGAAAGCCATGAAATCTGAAATGAATTCTATGCATGACAATCAAGTTTGGGACTTTGTTGAGCTTCCTAAATGAGTTAAACCTATTGGTTGTAAATGGGCTTATAAAAGGAAGCGAGGGCCCAATGGAAAGGTGAAAACCTTAAAGGCTCGATTGGTAGTGAAAGTTACACTCAACGTCCTGGGATTGACTATGAGGAAACTTTTTCACCAGTAGCCATGCTAAATTCCATTAGGATTCTTTTAGCCATTGCTGCATATCATGACTATGAGATATGAGAGATGGATGTGAAAACCGCTTTCCTAAATAGACTCCTCAATGAGGATATCTATATGGAACAACCAGTGTTTCGTATTCAGTGAGACTTCAAACTTGGTTTGTAAGCTCCAGAAGACTATTTATGGACTTAAATAGGCATCGCGAAGTTGGAATCGTCGTTTTGATGAGGTAATTAGATTATCTGGATTCATCAAAAACAAGGAAGAATCGTGTGTATATAAGAAATTTAATAGGAGCATGATAGTATTCCTTGTTTTATATGTAAATGATATCTTTATCATTAAGAATGATATACGATTGATGCAAAGTGTGAAAGCCTACATTTGAAAGAACTTCTCCATGAAAGACATAGGTGAAGCTTCTTATATACTGGGTATAAGGCTCTACCAGGATAGAGTTAGGAAGCTTATAGGGTTTTCGCAATTGACGTACATAGATAAAATATTAGAAACATATGGTTTAACCAACTGCAATGCAATAAATGTACCTTTTCGATATGGCATATTTCTTTTGAAGAAAAATGGCACCTCGGTCTAATAAAGATAACATTAGAATGTCTAACTTGTCATATGCTTCTTGTATTTAAAGCATTTTATATGTTATACTATTTACAAGACCTGATATCAGTTTCAGCGTTAGTGTTACTAGCCGATATCAATCTGATCTTGGTAATGATCATTGGACAATCGTGAAACATATCCTGAAATATCTTAAAGGTACCAAGGATAAGTTTCTCATATATGGAGAAGATGAGCTATAAGTTAAGGGTTATACAGACTCCGAATTCCAGGGAGATCAAGATGATAGAAATTCTACATTCGGATATATATTTACCTATAATGGCGGTGTGATTAGTTGGTGATGCTCAAAACAAGGCTCAACATCTGATTCCACCATTGAGGCAGAATTTATAGCGGCTAAAAAAGCTGCTAAAAAAGTTGTTTAGATTAGAAATTTTATCACAGAACTTGGTATTGTGCCTATTATTGTGGATTCGATCCTATTGTATTGTGATAATAGCGGAGCCATTGCGCAATCTATGGAGTAGAAGGAGCATTCCAAGTCTAAACACGTGGAAAGAAAATATAGCGTGATTAGAGAGATTATTGAACGAAAAGACATAGTGGTCCTGAAGGTTCAAGGACTAGACATAGCAGACCCGCTTACTAAGGCATTACCTCATAAGTTATCCGATAAACATGTGGAGGAGATGAGACTATGGTACAATCCGAATTGGCACTAAGAAAGTGGGAGTTTGTTGGAGTTGGTGCTTAGATCGCCAATCCGAATAATGTATTATACATTATATTTTATTATTTATTAATAAAATAACTACATTTTCATTTCAAACCTTATTAATGGTAATGTCATTATACATATTAGATTGACATATATAAATATGCTGAAAATGACATCGACCTTAGAATAGTCATGTAGTAATACTGGACACTGGATGGTTCGACATTGGGATAGTATTGCTATAATAAACTATTCTTAAAGTAAATATTCATAGTCGTTGGTTTTGGAATACAGTCGAATTCCTATAACCTAGAAGACTATCACATGTCGTATATTAAAATATGAGTTACCATAGTTTAACCCGATGTACCATCAGTAAGGGAAGCTCATATAGACTTGTGAGTATTCGTTGGAGCGAATACTTAATGACTCCCTGGTGATTCAAATAGTTGGAAGTACACACCACCGTAAAAAGGAATCTCCTTGAGTCGAGTTGCATATGTGATCATTTGACTATAAAATAACATTGATTTTGAGTGTGATCCTCCACACATTGATGCCATATATATTAGAGACCTTTCATGATCTGAGCGCAAGATGTTCGTTGGGTGTGGACTGATGCACTCGTTAATCAAGTGCATATCAAGATAGATCTGTTGGCCTGTATGTGAACCATAAGGGGTTTAGGTATCCATGTGAGTAAGCCACGATTCTTAAGTCTTTGGCCAAAGTCGATCACCTAGGGTGGATCGCATATATCAGAAATGGTTTCTGATTAGTTGTAAAGAATCGTGGACATATCGACATGAGATGTGCACCTCGAAAACTTGACGGTGAAATCTATGTTTCCTAAGCAGAACTGGAATATCCTACAACAGAAGGATTGTTAAACATATGTGATGACCTCGACTTGTATAGTTCAGAAAGGTCATTTGTGTCCTTCGCGAGTTTAGAGGTGGTCGAATTGTGTACATATAAGCTAAGCTTATATGACAAACGTGTCTGCACTTAGAGAGTCCCACAATATGAAGTGTACTCATTGAGCACTTGGGTAGCCGATTATTTTTTATAATAAATAATATTTGATAAAATAATTATCAACTAAGATAATTAAGTGTTATTGGATAATATTAATTATTTACTTTGACCTAATTGGATTAATTAGATTAATTCAAAATTAAACAAGGACTTTGTCGTAATTTCATAAATATCTCTACCAATTGAGGATATTTTGGTAATTACAAATATGTAATAATAGGTGTATTTGGATTGATTTAATTGGATTAAATCAAAGTGGTAGACATATAACTAATCCATTAATTAAACTTTGTCTTGATTTAATTGGATTAAATCAAAGCGGTAGACAAAGGTGATTAGTCACACCTAATTATACATATTTGAACAAATTAGATTAAGCTCACATAAATATTTATTAGAACTTTTATTAATTAAAAATTACCTAATTTTTGCTATAAATAGCAAGCTTGAGTAATGTCTTAATCAAGCTTGAGAAAGCTAAAAACAAGCAAGAGTTATAGAAATTAGCCTAAATTAAAGAAGTGTTTAGAGAAGCTTTGGAAGATCTCTACAATATTATAACTAGGAGAAATCAAGATTCGATCTTAGAGTGAAGCTTGCTAGCATTGGAATCAAGATTGGATCTTGAAGTCAATCTTGCCAACTTTTGAAGTTCTCCACAACATTTCAATAAGGAGAAGTAGATTGGATCTTTGTATCAAGCTTGCTAGATAAGTTTGATCTTCTCCATAGCTATGTTTTTCATTGGTGAGTTATCATTCGGGAAACATATAGTGATGAATTATGTATTGGATGCATAATATTATAACTGGAAGTTGAAATTAAGCTAATGAATTGTGTATGAATGCTTTGGAATTATAAACACAATATTCTTGTAATTGGGTCAAATATGTTCATGTTGGACATGAAATAATTAATTAGAGTTTGGAACTCTATGTTAAAACTTAGAGCTATGGATACCATTATAGAATCACTTGACCACTTTTGAGTGACCTGGAATTATTCATGAGTCATTTTATTGTGGATTCTAATTTGGTTTGTGTTTTGATTCAAACTAATGTATATATGTATTTAGAATACATGTATGTTTGTTGTATAACATGTGTTGATGTTGGTTTTGATGCTAGAATTGGATTTAGGTATATTGAAGTATTTGGAGAAAATTAGAAGTGTTTAGAATTGATTTGAAGGTAAATTTTCCCACTGCCAACATTTTACATAGGGAGGCGTCGCGACTCTGATCTCTGGCGTCGCAATACTCAACTTTCAAAGTTACGGGCGTAGAGACGCTAATCCTTGGGTGTTGCGACGCCAAATACTAGCAGATTGGGCATCGCGACTCCCAAACCTTCACGTCCCGATGCGCCGAAAGCTGATGCTCATGACCGCTGAAACTTCATTTTCTCTGTTCCCGAGTTTCCGAACTTGATTTGGTCCTTATTTTTTCCTACGGACTCGTAACGGAATATAGTTTTCCATAAAATATTTTTAAAATACAACCATGCTAGATATCCATGGGTTAGAGCCACTTCCGCTGCGTAGGACACTGATCCGACCATAGGGGTCCCATATCCCCCAAACACTTCTCGCCTATCCCTTCTCAACTGTCGGAAGGTTCTTTCAATTTTCGGATCAAGCGAAAGGAGTTCACAGCTTCTACTTATCTCATATAATCGTACAAGAATCTTAATTAGAACTAAAACAAGAAAAATAAATAAAAAATGACTAGAAACAAGTAAAGTAATTTGTCCTAAAATTAATAATAAAGGTTATAATAAGTCCCCTTCAACGGCGTCAAAATTTTGATCGTGATTTTCACACCTTACGCAAGCGCACGTATCACTCAAGTAGTATAAAATTTATCGATCCCACGATGTCTTATTACCTAAGTTTCTAATTATTAAGACTAATAACCTACGAGTATCTAATTAAAATTAAATATGATTTTTGAATTAAGTCTGAACTAAGGCTAAAGTAAATAAATAAAACTACGATAATTTCCAAAATCAATCAATGAGAAGAAGACATCCATGGTTGTGAATCCACTCAGTATTATTCTAAAGATGAATTGGTTTTCCTATACTCGTGTAATATATTGGCTTATTAACCTGAAACACTAAGATATCCACAAGCCTTTTTCGATGGTCATGTGCAAATATTCAAAGTAAATTAATTAACTATATTTCTATGTCAACTAATTAAACTCAAATTCATTAAGATCAAGTTCTAATTATGGCTACACCCGCCCTACAGGTATATTTTCATCATGTAGGGAAATCCTTGAGATGAGATCGTGTGCTTCTGAATCTAAAGCTAAACCCAAAATCCCTTTGTCAAGTTCATCTAAGTTTACCACATCAATCATATTGGTGATCAGGCAACAAGAAACATTAAGAACAAGATTCAATAAATAAATTAAAACATCACACATAATATAAGAAAATCATTTTATAAGTTCATAAATACTGGGTTTCATTTGTAACACCCCGCCAGAGGCAATGTGGTACTAGCATGAGACATGATTAACCCATCTCCATAAGCCTCCAAATTTACAGAAAATCGGACATGATGTATCCTAAAATTAGACAACCTGGATCGCAGTCCAGCATCAAACGAAACCTACAATAGGCATCAAATCTATAAAAGGACCTCAGGTCCACACAAAACATATCAAACTCAAAACAACACTTAAGGGCTCCATGCCCACAAAATCAATCAACACTCAAGGGCTCTGTGCCCATAATATCATAAACAATCAAAATTTCTACTTAATAAATACATAACAGCGTGCTCAGCACGATAAACAATATACTAACCACAAATCCTAAACCTATAAAAAATTTCCCATGACACATGCGAGGGTGACTGCCGCTGGGGTGATTCGCCTCTCGAGCATTACTTCCAAAGCTGTCATGGTTGACCAATCTGGAAGCCAACCTGCAAAACTAGCAAACTGGTTTGGTATGAATTATAAAACTTAGTAAATAACCATGTTAGTACTACAAACAGAACACATACAAGTCAAGCATATCATAAACTTTTCAGAATAATCAAAATTGTTACGAGTTCAGAGTTATCAACTTTTTATTATTCTTTATTCTTTATGCATGTCAAATCCTCATATTTACATATTAACATGTTGTCAATCTAATGGCCAGACATTCAAAGCACATAAAGTATATATTCGAATATCACAGAGTACGTCATATAACATAGAAACTATTTCAATCACATGAAGCATGAAATCAAATATTTAAATTTTATCATGAGTAAACATCTTTGGAATATCATCAAATCGGTAAATCAAACAAACTTTCTTCTATTCGATTACAAACTATCTTCAATTTTGATGGCTAACAATAACTTAATATGTGTTATTCATATGCATTCATACATATCATAACTTACTTCTCTTATATTCATGCCAATATAATTTTAGAATTCTTACACATATACGTACAAAGATAACAACTTAGAAAACACACTTTACAACATCTTATAGTCATACTGGTTTTCAAATCATTCATTCATTCCATGTGAACATACACAGTTCATGCAAAACACGTAATCTATCATACACACATATACATTCAAACATACATACAATCATCGAGCAACCGACAATGAAGCATACATAAACGTCAATACATAAGAGAACACATAACTCAAACAACACATACATATGCGCCGACTTATACAAACAATGCTCGTACGAGACTTATTACCCATTTTAGAATAGATATGGGATGAATCATCTGAACGGATCCCTAACTAGCTTAACTACTACACCATGAGAACATCAACCAAATAAACATACACATGTGCACACATATCACGTAACACAAACTCATCGCATGATTTCCCATAAACAAGCATATACATGACAAACACATCTGAATCTTCATCCAAATACTCATTTACATACATATATTTCAAACATATGAATATACATTACTATGAACTCAAATGTTAAATCCTTAACGGTCCTCATATATTTTTTTTATTACCACTTAAACACCTTTAGTTTCAGATTTTCCATATAGTAACCTCTGATACAGAAACTTATCAATTATACTTATCCATCGGGAAGAAATTAGCTTATATCCATTTCTTATCATAATTATCCAATCCAACCTTTATACCGACAATCGTTTGTTCGAGTCAATAACGAACTTATCCACAAAAACACACATATACATATGCTAATACAAACTTTGAAGTCATAACTTATTCCCATTACCGATCTTTTATACCCAAATCATACATATCATATCATCTCAAACATATACAAATACGTGTTCATATACTTATATATATGCTTATACATAGGGGTGGGCAAAAAAATCGACCGAACTGAACCAGACCGCGAACCGAACCGAACCCAACCAGACCGAATTTATGGTTTTTTTTCTAACGGTTCGGTTTGCGGTTCGGATTGGCCCACTCCAAACGGTTTACGGTTCGGTTCAGGTGTTAATCCGAACCACACCTGTTAAACCGAACCGAACCGTTATAAATTAAAAAACCCTACTGATCCTCACCTCAGGCCTCAGCTACTCGTCTCATTTTGTCGCTCATCACTCATCTCATATCTCGCAGTGACTCTCTCTCTCTCTCGCCTCTCTCACCGACTACTCTGTTCTCTCTCGCTGTCACTCTCTATCTCTCGTTGTCACTCTCTCCCTCTCGCCTCTCGCTACCAGCCTACTACTCTCTCATCTCTCGCTGTCAATCTTTCTCGCTGTGGATTTTGGAGCTTACACGGTATTTGTCGAAGTACAATGAATTAGACACAAGTTAAAACAATGGGTGTCGTTTTTCATTTTTTTTTTGGTTTTGATTAAATGTTGTATTAAGGTTTACTTGTATATTTTAAATTTTTTCACTAGTGGGTTTGTTCACTGTTAATTGGGATTTTGGAACTAATTGATTATTTTGGTGGTGATATATTCTAGGTTTTGCAATTTAAAATATGAAATTTAAAGGATGATTAGCTCAATTTAATTTGATGGGGAGAGACATCTGGTTTTGTTGTATAACGGGGTTTTCCCCATGGATTGGTACCTGATTATTTATAGCTACCTTTCTCTATTGGATGTATTCAAACAATAATTGTATGAATATTGATAAAGTAGATTATATACGTATTATATTATACATGTTCAAGTTTATAGCTTCTACCTTGTTTAGATTTATTCATTCTTATTGTTGGTTTGAGTTGTGTATTGGTTAGTTTGCAGAAGTTTTCATGTTAAGTAAATGGAATTTACATTGTTTACCTTTTTGGATGCTATATGCTACTACTTATTAAAAAGTGTGGAATGAAAAGGAGAAGAATAACTCTTATTTTATATGGTATTATTTTTTTTATCTTATATATTTGCCGACTTTGATTATAGAATTTCATCTACTTGGCTTTCTTAATATCCTAAGTTTCCAATTTTACTATACATTTCCACTTTTGTAGATCACAGATTCTGCATTCAGGAGACGGATGCTCTTGCTAACAGTTCAATCACTTCATTCTGTTGGCAGAAATGCCAAGAGGTATCTTATATTTCTTACTTTCCTGATTTTACTGATTCAATATCATTGTTTATGTTCTTTTTGGACCTGCATAGCATTCTATTCCTATATGTTTTAATAGGGTTGTACAATGTGAATACCTTTCTCCAATTGCTAAAAAAATGGATACGACCTGCAGTAAGGCTTTGAGAATTAGAATGTGGGCGCATTAAAGAAAATAAATTGGTATTCAATCCTATTCTCAAAGAGATTAAAGAAAATACAACACATCAAGGAAATGAAAATATCATTTCTAATTTGGAAATCCTCTAAAAAATAGTTAAATGGAGATCCTATTATGAAGCAAACCACTTTGTACTCCTACATTATCGACTCATCTAATCCTTATATCTATGTTACTAATGTGATCCTCTTTGTCTTGTTTGGAAATTAGGCATGGCATTTGGTTTATATCATTTCCTTGAATGATTCTGCTTTCTGTTTCGGTTATTTAGTGATCATTTGTTTTAAGTAGAATAATCCGTAAACCAAACCGAACGAATCCGTAAATCGCTGGTTTAAAAAATTTTCAATCCGAACCAAACCGTTATTTAATGGTTTGGTTTGAGAGGTAAAAAAAACCGGACTGTAAAATATGGTTTGGTTCGATTTTTAGCAAAAACTGAACCAAACCGAATCACGCCCACCCCTACTTATACATATACATATCATTACAGGTTCATACACTTACGTACATAACACATGCATATAAACATTGAGCTCATCAAATGTTTCACTTTATATCATAGTAATAACAAAATCTGTACATGTAATGGTCTATTCACTTAACTAATTATAGTCTTGAACTTCGTTATCAAATTACCTCTCAACTATCCTCGTTTTATCCTAAAAAGTTCAATAACCTCTATATACAATTAAACACAAATCAACAATTCAAGCTATCATCGCATGGGTTACAAATCTGTCAAAACAAATGATGATATGCCGTTAGAATCGCGACTTACGATATTCTCGACTTAACAACGATAAAATTTCGGATCTTTCCGGGACAAGTAAATCAAGTATGGTTTCAATGTTTTCAAGTCCAATAATCTTAAAACATCATTACAAACTAATCCGAGCCACTAGTGAACTTAAATCCCCGGTTTATGTGTTTTTGGAAAATCTTACGAAAATGTTTCCCCAGATGCTACGGTAGGATCTTGAACATTTCGATTCTTCCCAGATTTATCCAAGCATTTTTATAATATCATATATAACTCATAACTATCATTACAACTAAAACACATCATTATACGCAAAAATTCACTTTTACCGGAAACTTACATAATTTATCGGATTGATCCAATTCGTTTCATTTTCACTCGGATTCTACCAAATACACATATTCAATATACGCATGCTCAAACATTTCAATTCATACCATTACGCTACACTATGAAGCCACTGGATACATCCGAATGTTTAACGAAAAACTTGAAATTAGCGAGTTTTTACCGGGAAGTCTTACCTAGATTTCGAAGGCATATACATACTTCAAATGATTCCACAAACGTAATAGAATCGACAGAATTCTGATCTAAGCTATTGTTCACTCGTGGGTCACTATTCATCGAAGCTTCTTCTCTCGTTTCGATTTGGCGTCAGACCGTGAAACGAAGTGACGAGCCGAAATCGAGAAAACCCACCACGCGCTTCTCTTTCTCGTTTTGCCATTCACCGATGTCCTACGGTTGTCACCGACCACCATAAGGTGGAGGGGTGGCCGGCGCACCACTCTAGCCCGTCGCGTCGGCCAACGATGGCCGACATGCTGCCGGCTCGACCAGGTCAATTGTAACGTGTTTGTAGGCACTGTATTTTTGCACATAAGTCCCTATGATGAGTCTCATTTGGAGACACTACCTTTTAAGTCACGGAGGTCACGGAAAACGGACATCGGAAGGGGAAATTCAGAATAAAAAAAGTTCACTGTTTTCATTCGTGCTGCATTCGTGTGTATGCGTTGGAACGACAACAAATTGCGGGCGTTCATGCCGCGTTCGAGGAGGCGTTCGAACGGTGTCGGTAATTCTGGTTTTGCTGCTAGCCTCACATTAAGCCCAATTCGCCCAAGCCTTTGCCCACACGCCCAGCCCACTTAAAACACATATTTAACACATGGTGAAATCAAAACAAATCTAAAAATCACATACCAAATTAAAATAAACATTAAAATCAATCAAATACTTTAATTCCTTAATTAAGATATTCACCCACCAATTACACAAGATTCCTTCCTAACTAGACAAAATCACATACTAAATTAAAAAGATGTCATGCCTAATTAAAATCAATTATAACAAACTAAGATATTGACTTCCTAATCTAAACCAAATTTGTCCCCCCTCAATCTTTGACTTTCCTTGCTCAACACTAAATCAAATCCCTTCCTTGTGAGACAAGGTGAAGCCCTAGCCATTCTCTATATAAACAACCCCTAACCAAGACATGCACTCCCCTAGCTCATACACATAATATACACACAACTCACACGAAAATCACAACACACACAGAAACCCTAAAAGTTCACGCATACTACAAAGAAATAACACAAAAAATTCTCTTCATCCCTTCCCCTAATCACCGAAAACAGACCTCCATTTAGTAACCTTGTATCACCGAAAAACAGCCCATACAGCAGCCCTAAAACACGCATACAGCAGCCCTAAACACACACATAAAACAGCCCCCGAACCACACCATAACACCACCAAAAATCACACCCAAAACAGTAGCCAAAACATCCCAAAAACAGTAACTAAAAACAGCAGCAACAGTAGCAAAACGGCAGCGAATCGGAGTCAAAAGCAGCAGCAGAAGACGGAGAACGACGACTCAAAACAGTAAGACAACGAACGAGAGCAGTGAACTAGTGAACCGGAAGAGTTGAGGAGCATCCACCCTTCCGACGATCGTGTACCTACATCCGAGAGGTGATTTAAAAGGTTAGACCTGAGGGCACTTTTCTCATTAGTTTATATTCGTCTTTTGATTGTTTATTGAATTCTATTCGCATGAGAGTCATTTGTGGATGCATGTTGTGGCTTGAATGAAATGGAAAATGTGTCGCCTCTTGTGGTATATAGGATGGAAACCGGGACATAAATTTCATAGCCGATTTCGAATGGACGGTAGTATAATCTATACTCGGGATACAACTCCACGTACCACTTGAGTAAACGGCACACTCTTTTGTTTTATGTTGCTTCGGTTTATTTATTTTCGTTATTTGAATTCTGCATGTTACTTTTGTATGCATGATTTAATCGAGTGCATGGGCTTAGTAAGTCGGATTAAATGTCCCCTATTTGGAGGGGTTAAAATCCTTTACCACAATGCTTTTCCGCGCCGGTTGATGTGTGTTCGGTTGGATATAAGATATGTTCAATCGGATATACTAAGTGTGATATGATTGTCTTTATTTTTATATGCATGATGTGATCAAGTGCATTGGTTTGGTAAGTGCGATGAAAGGTCCTCTAATTGAAGAGGTTAAAATCCTTTACCATGATGCTTTGCCGCGCCGATTAACGTATATTCGGTTGAATGTAAGATGTGTTCAATCGGGTACATGAAGTCTAAGGTTATTGTCTTTATTTTTATATGCATTAAGATAAGCGCATAGGCTTAGTAAGTGCGATGAAAGGTCCTCTAATTGAAGAGGTTAAAATCCTTCGCCACGATGCTTCGCCGCACTTCGTATTTTGCTATTTGCTTTTTTATGTATGTATTGCGTCACATTTTTTGCATCAGGTTTGTTCCCGTTCGAACGCGTTATCGAACGCTATACGAACGCGAACCTTCTGTTTCCCGTTCGAACGCGTTTTACAAACGCTACTCGAACACGCATGTATTTTGTTTCATCAGGTCTGGATCCTTCGAACGCGTTATCGAATGCTATACGAACGCGAACCTTCTATTTCCCGTTCCAACGCATTTTACAAACGCTACTCGAACGCACATGCATTTTGTATCATCAGGTCTGGTACCGTTCGAACACGTTATCAAACGCTACACGAACGCGAACCTTCTGTTTACCGTTCGAACGCGTTTACGAACGCTACACGAACTCGCACACACTGAACTAAGTCCGTCTCATCATATTTCATGCACAATTGCCTTTTGGGTGATCTCCCTTGCATTATGTAGCCAATCATATTATTTGTATTCATGCATTCACCCATTCGATGTGTTCTTATGATGATATTCAAGCATGATTATGCTGTTAGCATGTTATTTGGTTAATATGTTCATGAGATAGTACTCAAGCATGATTAGGTTGTTCTTAGTTTTCCCTATCATATGATTGAGAAATGTTTATGAGATTGTCATGTGATGTTGCATGTTGTGATGAACTTGTTGACGTATGCATGTGAATTTAGAAGCATGATACTCTTGGAAATAAGTGTTACTTAAACGTGATTAAATTATTACATAAATCCTTTCATTACAAGTGACATAAGTAAGGGACCATTCCGAACCCAACGGTTTGAGGTCTTCCCTTGCGAGGGGTGAGTGCGGCCTTAAATCTCATTTTCCCGGTTCACACCGGGTGGTGACTCCATTATTCTTTGGTTTAGTCCCTCGTGGCTACTCCTTACTCCCAACCGGGCCGCGATCCTGGGATAGCATGCGGCGCCCCAGATCATGTGTCCCACAGTCTGGCGACTCCACTGGTGATAGAGAATCGGCCCGAAAATTTGTCTTGTAATGTTTGGATTTATGTTCTAATTGACCGTGTCTATAGTGGATAAAGTGAGGGTTTAATCAAGGCATCTTGAGGCTAGGTAATGGTTTGGTGTCTTTCTTCATTCACTACCTTCCTAGAAGGAAAAGCTGTGAAGGCACCTATATAGCCATCTACTCATAGCTTATTGTGATAGACTAATTTGGAGGACTCGTTGTTTATTCCTGTCACCAAGCGATAAGAGCCTAAGAGGCTAGGGTACTTAAGAGAGCCTCGCTCCACCCTACCTCTGGGGAATCTACAACGGGAAATCCATTTGACAGTCAGTCACACACCATAGCTCATTGGCACGTACCTTAGTGTATAAAAAAGGGTGCACTCACTTGGTCGCTCGAACCCTTGATTGGGGAGACCTAGGTGTGGGTCATCATTCGCCGATGAGAGCCTTTGTCTACACTCTTGTGAACCCACCCATAGAACGGGGTTGTATGGTTAAAGTAACAATTATTCCTTGAGTATGGCTTGTGGACCATCATCATTTGGATGCAGTTGGACTATTGTCAGAAATGCGGACTTGCTGGGCCATTTAAACTGGGGAGAGTTCGTACCTTATGACTACTAGGCCCAAAGCTTCTGAAATGTTGATGGGCCATTGCGTAGAAATTATTGTTTTATGTTTGCATTATCTTTCTTTTATGCTTGTGTTTGGGAACATCGCCGTTTGGATCCATTGGACCATTTTCATGTGATATGGGCTTGTTGGGCCATTTAAACTGGGACAAGAACGTATTCTATGACGATTGGGCCAAAGGCTTCTAAGTGTTGATGGGCCACTTTGTGCTTGTGTTCGGAACATTACCATTTGGATTTAGTTGGGCTCCTTGCCATGAGATGTGAACTTGTTGGGCCATTTAAACTGGGACGAGTTCACTCCTATGACAGTTAGCCCAAAAGATTCTAAAATGATAACGGACCGATTGTTTGAAAATTTTAGTTGATTTAGTATGTTATATATGCTACATGCATCTCATACACCCATGCATGCATACATCATGATAACCCTTGTGTTCTGAAAGACATCATAGATTCCCGTTGGGTTAGGGAAGGGATACGACTCACTAAAAGAACAGTAACAAGCATGAGTGAATCCGCCAACGAGGATCCCGCCTAGATCGATTGGAGATCAAAGTAGCTGAAATTGTTGAGCAATTGCAAGTTTTGACCAATGTTGTGGCCAGTTTGACTTTACCCCGTGTAGCTAATAATAGAAAGAAAGTTGTGCAACCAGAATGGAAAAATCATTGGGAAACCTTCAAGGACCAAGCCCACTCCCTCTGGGTTACCCCCATCAGAAATAGACGATTCTCCGATCTGGGTAAACCTTTGTCGGAGGTATTTGAAAAGCTGAAAAGGCAAGGACTCCTATATCCCTAGAGCCTAAACCACTCCCAAACCCTGTGCCATGCTACCTTAACCTGAACCTTTACGTTACTTCCATCAGCAAAAGGGTCATGAAACTAATAATTGCACCCGCCTTAGGCACGAAATCCAGGACCTCATAGACTCACACAAAATACCTGACCCTGAAAAAGAACAACCCGACACATATAGAAAACCTCCACCCACACATATGATCAACACTGGCCTACCAGACAACCTTGCCTTCCAAACCCACAACCATCAAACTTCTCGCATGGGGATACAGGACAACAGTGGCAAAAATGAAAAAAAGCAGATGGGGGATTTCTGGGAAAACTTATCGGACAGTGACGGGGAGGAGGTGGAAAAAGGAGAAGTAAATGGGAAAAAGAACTACTGCAGTTGGAGAATCTGATGTTCGAAGAAAGCAAGAAGACGGGTGAAGACGAAGATGAAAATTATGGAGGTGTTTGTTTCCCGGATCTTATTCAATTATGATCTTGCATTTTTAATATAGACATTGATTTAGTCTACATGTTCGAACCATTTTCTTAAATGATAATAAAGACGTTCACTTCGCTGAATCTCTTCTGCAATATGAGTATATTAGAGAAAAGCATTCAACTTTGTACTATGAACACGGGGAATCCTCAGAATAAGAAAACAGAAAAGATGAGATAGCCATTCAGAAATTGGGAAATGGGGCAGTGAGACTGTCAGAAGGGAATGAGTTCACCGAGCCGATCAATATGGAAAGAATGAAGCAGTACTTTGCCCGAGGGAGAGAAAACCGAGCAGTCCACCAAGAGAATTGGCAGAAGACCTAACCTAACGGGATAAGAAACTCATGCATGCATTGCATACACGTAACATACTTTGCATTCTTTTGTGTTTGTTTTGTTTTGTACTCACAGGTTTTGAAGTAGAAAGAGAGAAAGCGGCAAAGACAAGCCAATCAGAAACAGCACTGTAGCAGTCTGAGGGCGAGGCCCATATCAGTATCAGTCTGGGGGCAATGCCCACATCAACATCAGTTTCTGCCGGGTATGGCATTCTGGGGGGCGAGGCCCACATTGGTTCAGTATCAGTTCTGCCGGGTATGGCATTCTGGGGGGCGAGGCCCACATCATTTAGTAACGGTTTGGAAATTGACCACCCTCATCAGCAACAGTTCGAAAATGGACCACTCTCATATCAGTAACGGTTCGGAAGTGGGCCACTCTCATATCAGTAATGGTTCGGAAATGGACTATCTCTCATCAGCAACGATTCAGAAATAGACTATCTCTCATCAGCAACTGTTCAAAAATGGACCACTCTCATATCAGTAACGGTTCGGAAGTGGGCCACTCTCATATCAGTAATGGTTCGGAAATGGACTATCTCTCATCAGCAACGGTTCAGGAAATGGAGTATCTCTCATCAGCAACGGTTCGGAAATGGGCTATCTCTCCTCAGCAATGGTTCAGAAATGGACCACTCTCATATCAGGCATGGTTCGGAAATGGACTATCTCTCATCAGCAACGGTTCGGAAATGGACCATCATCTCATCACTTGCCGAAAATGGCACTCTAAAAATGGAGCAACGGTTCGGAAATGGACCATTATCACATCTCGCCGAAAATGGCACTCCGAAAATGGAGCACGGTTCGAAATGGACCATCATCTCATCTCGCCAAAAATGGCACTCTAAAAATGGAGCAACGGTTCGGGAATGGACCATTATCACATCTCGCCGAAAATGGCACTCCGAAAATGGAGCACGGTTCGAAATGGACCATCGTCTCATCTCGCTGAAAATGGCACTCTAAAAATGGAGCACGGTTCGGAAATGGACCAAGGAAGGCCTAACCCATCGGAATATGATACATATACATTCATACATGCATACATACATATCACATACATGCAATGTTTGTTTTGTGTTCGCAGGTTTGTAGCGGCAAAAACCATCTCATCAAATAACGGTTCAAAAATGAGCCACATTCTCGCACAACACGGTTTGGAAATGGACCGCTACCACAACAGATGCCGAAAATGGCACTCCAAAATGGAGCATTCACAACAGACGCCGAAAATGGCACTCCAAAATGGAGCACTCACAACAGATGCCGAAAATGGCACTCCAAAATGGAGCACACACAGCAAATGCCGAAAATGGCACTCCAAAAATGGAGCACCCACAACAGATGCCGAAAATGGCGTTCCAAAATGGAGCACACATAGCAAAGGCCGAAAATGGCGTTCCAAAGTGGAGCACACACAGAAAATGCCGAAAATGGCGTTCCAAAAAGGAGCACACACAGCAAAGGCCGAAAATGGAACATTCACAGCAAATGCCGGAAATGGCGCTCCAAAATGGAGACACACACAAAAGATGCCGAAAATGGCGCTTTAAAAATGGAGCACGGTTCGGGAGTGAACCAGGGGTCGCAGCACCTCACCACCAAATCAACTCAACTCAACAGATGGTAAGTCAAGTGGCAGCTGGCGAGCCAGGTAAGTGAAAATGCATTGTATAACTTTGATAGGATTGTCACTGTTACACATTACACAAGTCCCATCAAAGTGGGGGCGACTGTAGGCAATGCATTTTTGCACATAAGTCCCTATGATGAGTCTCATTTGGAGACACTACCTTTTAAGTCACGGAGGTCACGGAAAACGGACATCGGAATGGGAAATTCAGAATAAACAAGGTTCACTGTTTTCGTTCATGCTGCGTTCGTGTATGCGTTCGAACGGCAAACAGATTGCGGGCGTTCGTGCCGCGTTCGAGGAGGCGTTCGAACGGTGTCGGTAATTCTGGTTTTGCTGCTAGCCTCACATTAAGCCCAATTCGCCCAAGCCTTGGCCCACACGCCCAAGCCCACTTAAAACACATATTTAACACATGGTGAAATCAAAACAAATCTAAAAATCACATACCAAATTAAAATAAACATTAAAATCAATCAAATACTTTAATTCCTTAATTAAGATATTCACCCACCAATTACACAAGATTCCTTCCTAACTAGACAAAATCACATACTAAATTAAAAAGATGTCATGCCTAATTAAAATCAATTATAACAAACTAAAGATATTGACTTCCTAATCTAAACCAAATTTGTCCCCCCTCAATCTTTGACTTTCCTTGTTCAACACTAAATCAAATCTCTTCCTTGTGAGACAAGGTGAAGCCCTAGCCATTCTCTATATAAACAACCCCTAACCAAGACATGCACTCCCTAGCTCATAGACATATATACACACAACTCACACGAAAATCACAACACACACAGAAACCCTAGAAGTTCACGCATACTACAAAGAAATAACACAAAAAATTCTCTTCATCCCCTTCCCCTAATCACCGAAACCAGACCTCCATTTAGCGACCTTGTATCACCGAAAAATAGCCCGTACAGCAGCCATAAAACACGCATACAGCAGCCTTAAACACACACATAAAACAGCCCCTGAACCACACCATAACACCACCGAAAATCACACCCAAAATAGTAGCCAAAACATCCCAAAAATAGTAACTAAAATACAGCAGCAACAGTAGCAAAACGGCAGCAAATCGGAGTCAAAAGCAGCAGCAAAAGACAGAGAACGATGACTCAAAATAGTAAGACAACGAACGAGAGCAGTGAACCGGAAGAGTTGCGGAGCATCCACCCTTCCGACGATCGTGTACCGTACATCCGAGAGGTGATTTAAAAGGTTAGACCTGATGGCACTTTTCTCATTAGTTTATATTCGTCTTTTGATTGATTATTGAATTCTAATCGCATGAGAGTCGTTTGTGGATGCATGTTGTGGCTTGAATGAAATAGAAAATGTGTCGCCTCTTGTGGTATATAAGATGGAAACTCGGACATAAATTTCATAGCCGATTCCGAATGGACGGTAGTATGATCTGTACTCGGGATACAACTCCACATACCACTTGGGTAAACGGCACACTCTTTTGTTTTATGTTGCTTCGGTTTATTTATATTTCGTTATTTGAATTCTGCATGTTACTTTTGTATGCATGATTCAATCGAGTGCATGGGCTTAGTAAGTCTGATTAAAGGTCCCCTATTTGGAGGGGTTAAAATCCTTTACCACAATGCTTTGCCACGCCGGTTGATGTGTGTTCGGTTGGATATAAGATATGTTCAATCGGATATACTAAGTGTGATATGATTGTCTTTATTTTTGTATGCATGATGTGATCGAGTGCATGGGCTTAGTAAGTGCGATGAAAGGTCCTCTAATTGAAGAGGTTAAAATCCTTTACCATAATGCTTTGCCGCGCCGATTAACGTATATTCGGTTGAATGTAAGATGTGTTCAATCGGGTACATGAAGTCTAAGGTTATTGTCTTTATTTTTATATGCATTGAGATAAGCGCATGGGCTTAGTAAGTGCGATTAAAGGTCCTCTAATTGAAGAGGTTAAAATCCTTCGCCACGATGCTTCGCCGCGCTTCGTATTTCGCTATTTGCTTTTTTATGTATGTATTGCGTCACATTTTGTGCATCAGGTTTGTTCCCGTTCGAACGCGTTATCGAACGCTATACAAACGCGAACCTTCTGTTTCCTGTTCGAACGCGTTTTACAAACGCTACTCGAACACGCATGTATTTTGTTTCATCAGGTCTGGATCCGTTCGAACGCGTTATCGAATGCTATACGAACGCGAACCTTCTGTTTCCCGTTCAAACGCGTTTTACAAACGCTACTCGAACGCGCATGCATTTTGTATCATCAGGTCTAGTACCGTTCGAACGAGTTATCAAACGCTACATGAACGCGAACCTTCTATTTACCGTTCGAAGAGGTTTACGAACGCTACACGAACGCGCACACACTGAACTAAGTCTGTCTCATAATATTTCATGCACAATTGCCTTTTGGGTGATCTCACTTGCATTATGTAGCCAATCATATTATTTGTATTCCTGCATTCACCCATTCGATGTGTTCTTGGGATGATATTCAAGCATGATTATGCTGTTAGCATGTTATTTGGTTAATATGTTCATGAGATAGTACTCAAGCATGATTAGGTTATTCTTAGTTTTCCCTATCATATGATTGAGAAATGTTCATGAGATGCCATGTGATGTTGCATGTTGTGATGAACTTGTTGATGTATGCATGTGAATTTAGAAGCATGATACTCTTGGAAATAAGTGTTACTTAAACTTGATTAAATTATTACATAAATCCTTTCATTACAAGTGACATAAGTAAGGGACCATTCCGAACCCAACGGTTTGAGGTCTTCCCTTGCGAGGGGTGAGTACGGCCTTAAATCTCATTTTCCCGGTCCATACCGGGTGGCGACTCCATTATTCTCCGGTTTAGTCCCCCGTGGCTACTCCGTACTCCCAACCGGGCCGCGAGCCCGGGACAGCATGCGTCGCCCCAGATCCTGTGTCCCACAGTGTTCTTAGGGAAACGAGGGGTCATGTGGGGTGATTTGGAGGATTATCACATTTTGGAAATTTCCTGAAACTTTGAGGTACATATAGAAAAGTTTCTGAAATTTACATTCTGACCCCCTTAAAAATACCATTAGGTCCATGCCATGGTCTTTCACGAAAATTAACATTTTTAAAGCCCTTTTGTTGTAAATTTCGAAAGGTGTTTTGCACGAAAGTTGTTCGTCTCGGACAAATGAGTTAGATGGTTCAAGAATCAGCTCAATCGACGTTCGTTTGCTATTTTTACATCTGAAAAAGAAGCGTTTACGTGTATAACGATATAAACAGAAATCGCGTAGCCAGTCCTTGAAACCATGTGTTTTCCAACACGATGAAGCTTCACTTTAAAACATCTCGACCTATTTTCCAACACATAATCTCTTATTTTCGTACACCATCCAATTTCAAAACTTAAACTTCAATTTGGAAACCTTCCAGAACCATTCCGAAAAATATTCGGGATATTACATTCTCCTATCCTTATAAAAATTTCATCCTCGAAATTTATCTGTCCTTACATCTAATCATTCAGAACCAAATGCACGTAGATGACCATCTTATCCGCATTCAGAAGTCACCTCTCTTTACAGATTATCAAAAGTTATGTATTTCATGCATCAATACAAGTCATACTATTTCAAGCAAAATAAGTCTTATCAAACATTTCAAACCAGTATCACATCAAACTTGTCATTTCAATTTACATTCATTCATAGGAATGTGTTCAAACCGTTTCAAAGTCATTCATCTTAGAAACAAAAAGCCGAACATGAATTTCATACAGTCAGAAACGAATTTCATACATGCATCATCAGAAACAAAGATCATAACACAGGTTCTTTACAATCAATCTGATATAGTATTAAAACGGAAAACATAATGCGGATCTCATACTATCTATTTCCTTCACAATCAAAAAACGGAACACATTCATTTCACATCATATCATTTCATATCATATCTATAAATGATACCAACATTAAAGTTTGTATACTTACATATCCAATCGCACATAATTGCTGACAAAAAAAGTATACATAACCATCACAATACTCAAAATATATGTGACTAACTATAAACTTACATATGTACTCTTATAACGAACATAAACTTTTATACCAACAAACACATTTATCATCACAGCCAGAAGTAACATATAATCATAGTGCTCTTATGGTGTTGATAGTCTGAAATCTGTCAATCTCTGTCATCATTAAAATGGAAAACGCATCAAGCATCTAGCATAACTCAATTGGACAAAACATAACGAGCGCCTAATTCCAAAATCCAGCGCACAGATTGGACAATGAACAAATCGATCTATTATCGACAAAGGATAGCGGGTCGGTCCACTGCAGTTGGACAGACCTCTATACAAGTGCCACAGTGGAAATATATCATATCAAATTATAAAACCAAAAAAACCATGTACAAGCGTCGTGACAGAAGTATATCATATCATATAATATCATAAGCGATATCAAAATGTATCAAAATCAAAACGTAATATTTTTAAAATCATGCTTTTCCCCAAAACCCAAATATGTTAAAATCAAAATAAATCTTTGATACAAACATTTCAAAATACATATCGAACATCCACTGTTCGAGCCGCGCGCACTGACTGGACAGTGTACGAACCATGTCGACATGGTAGTGGGCCAACCATTTTCTAATGGTCTGGACCGCATAACAAGCGTCTCGGCCAAGCCGGAACAAAACATATACAAGTGCCACGAGGGTCAAAAATTTAAAATCATCAAGCACCGTGACAGAAACAGATTTTTGAGCGTCTCGACGGAAATAAAGTTTTAAAGTTTAAAAACATCAAAATCATTTTCGAGCACCGAGACAGAAACATATAATCAAGAACCTCGACGGAAACATATTGATAAATCTCAAAACATGAAAACGTGAATCAAGCGTCGAGGCGGAAATATTTTCTTTATTATTTATAATCAAAATCAAAATATCTGAAATCCTTCTTTCTTTCTTCTTTCCTTTCCTTTTTCTTTTCATACACTTTTATGCCAAAAATCAAATACCAAGTTTTCAAAACATAAATCAAAATATTTGTTCACAATTTAGACAATCAACATCATAGAATTTCTCGTACCTCAAAACACCTTGAATTCATATGACGTACATATACATATACCTATATAGACGACATACTTTTAACTTAGTTTACATATATACATACATATATTCTAGCTGACCGGCGTAAACACACACGTATAACGCAAGCGTACGTATCGTTCAAGTAGTATAAAAAGTATCGATCCCACGAGGACTTAATACCTAAGTTATTATTTTTATGAGGTTAAATGATTACTAGTATCTAATAGGTTGTTTAATTGATTTGAAATAGCGACGATTCTAAATTTAAAGACAATAAAATAAAATTGTTTGAAGGTAGATTTTAAGAAAATTCAATATTAAAACTATATAGGGTGTGATTTATTCCAATATTATTTAAAGATAAAGTGGTTATTTTATAGTTGGGTAATATATTGATTTATTAACCTGAAACACTAATTTATGTAAAAGCCTCTTCCGATGGTCAATTACAAATACCTAGTATAATCCAATTGAACCATATGTCTATGTCAACCAAATTACCTAGATTCATTATGATTAAGTCCAATTATGGCTACCCCCGCCCGACAGTTATATTCCCATCCTGTAAGGAAATCTATTGAAAGGGTTATCTATCCTCAAGGAAGATCGTGGGCTATTGAATCTAAGGTCTTAAACTTAAAATCCCTATGTCTAGTTCATTTTAAGTTTGACTAATCAATTTAATTAATGGCCAGTTAATTAAAGAGCATTAAGATTAAGACTCAATAAATATTTCTTTATATTACCCAAATTATAATCTAACCCTTATAACACATGATATTGAATTTCATCACAACCCTAGATACTAACTTAGTTATGACACATAGCTAGGGCTGGTAAAACTTGAAAATAAAAGACATAAACTGCTGAAAAGTAATTGCGGTAAAATAAATACTGAAAAGTAAAAATACAATAAAGATGCTAAGGTAAAAGTAATTAACTTCTACTATTAATTATTTAGATATCTCCCAGTAAAATAATATATAAACTTGTGATTTATATTCAACCGACCAATCTGGCGGTATCCTGATTAAGTCAATTTAAGTCAAAATAATCAGCATAAAGGCGGACCATAATAACCAGCCATAAAGGCGGAACCAAAATAACCAGCCATAAAGGCGGACCAAAATAACCAGCCATAAGGCGGAACCAAAATAACCAGCCATAAAGGCGGAACCAAAATAACCAGCCATAAAGGCGGAATAGTAATTTTATTATCACCGACCAATATGGCGGTATCCTTTATTAATCAGATTTTAATAGTAAATATATATTTTTTTACGGGAGATTAATCTAAATAACAATAGTAAAAGAATTACCTTTCACCCTAGCATAAGGAAGTTACCTCCTCATAGTGAATAGTAAAAACTGTAAAATAAAGAAAGTAAATTATTATTACTATTAAAAAGTAATTACAAAACTTGAATTTAAAGAACTAGAGAGAGAAACTCTCAATTTAGAACTAAGAAGTGAGAGAGAATGGTACAATGAAAACTGAAAATTCGATCTCTATTTATAGGCTCGAGTAAGGGTCCCAGCATCGCGACGCCCAAATTGCACTAGCGTCGCGCCGCTGGGTACAGATCGACACGTGTCACGCGCTGGTTGGTCGGCTCAGAATCTTATCCGATGACGTGGAACTGTTCATGACGTCATTGCTTGCATCACGCTGACGTGTCAACTGTTCATGACGTCATTGCTTGCGTCATTTTGATGATGTGGAAGGCGACGTGGCGACACGTGGGGCGGCGGCCGTCAGAAGAATAAGATATCGACACGTGTCACGCTGTGATTGGCTGATGATGACGTGTGGCTTTGACTCGGTTGACTTGCTGACGTGGCTGCTGATGTGGAAGATGATGTGGCGACACGTGGGGCGGTGGCCGTCCAAACAATGAGATGTTGACACGTGTCAAGCTGTGATTGGCCGATGATGACGTGGCATGTCAAATGGCATTGTTGACTCGTTGACCGGATGACTTGGCGACACGTAGGACGACATGTGGCACACGTGGCGATGATGACTGTCGGCACCGTAGGATGTTGACACGTGGCAAGGCGCATTTTAGCATCTCCGTTGTGATGGTGACACGTGGCACGGCGCATGTTAGCAAAGTCAAACTTCTCTCAGATTCTGATTTGTGGACCCGGCGCATTTTAGCAGATTCGGCGCATGTTGGGCGTCGCGACGCGCAAGGCTTCAGCGTCGCGACGCTGAAATGACGATTTTGCCCTTTTTGTCCAGTTTTGTCCATTTTGCCCCAAAACACCTCCAGAATGTCCTGAAACTTTATTTATCTACAAAATAACACAAAACACATCAAAATATTCACAAAACTCAAGAAACTATACAAAATATTAGGTTAAATGAGTGGGAAATAGTGATAGAAATACCACTCATCACACCCCCAAACCTAACATTTTGCTAGTCCTCGAGCAAAATACAGAATAAAATAACAGAATAAAATTTAACTAAGCCACTTTCGTAGGGATCACGGTTGCATTTAGCATATGCAACAAGCCTTTAAACCCCTAGGTGTCCCTAGTGGACGAGTTGTAGTCTCGTGAGGGTTTACAGCAATGATACCCACAAACATTTTACAAAAGTAAAAAGGTAGTGAAACTAATGCACACAAAAGCAAAAAGACAAGCAAAAAGAGAATAAAGATGTTAGTGACTAATCAGGTGAAATTTCTAATCCAAGTTACTAAATGTTTTGTTTCATTCTAAATTACTGAATAAGTAAATTCTCCGATTATTTTTACCATTCTTCATATACACAGCCAACAAAATATTAAACAACTCATTTTTGCCCACAACGGTCATAAGTGCAGTTGATAAGAGAGTAATATTTTTGTTCTAAAGTTTTATCAGAATTCACATCTTTTTATAGTAATGGAATAAATTTTCTGATTTTTCTGATTTTTTTCTTTGATTTTTTCTCTATTTTTTATTTATATACAATATCTTCCATCTATGTAGCGAGCTTTAGGTCGGTGACTCCCAAACCAGTTGGCTTAGGGCATCAGGTGTTAAGACACCCCTACGGACTTAATTACTCAGACTTCAGATAAATATACATATATATAAATTTTTCATCATTTTTGATCCATGTAACGAGTTTGGGCCAATGACTCCCAAACCAGTTGGTTTTAGGGCACTAGGTATTAAAATACCCTTACAGACTTAATAACTCGGATCTCAGATTTTTTTTTTTTTTTATTCCATCACTATTTTTTAGATGTTTCCTCCAAATGAACTAGAGTACTGGATATTACAAACTTTTCAATTTTAGCTTATGTCTGTATGTTACCATGTATGTTGATAATATCTGCTAACTAAGTATATGAAGATTCATTTTAGTCAGTTTTATGGAGAATTTACAGATTTAATAATTCAAAAGTGAATAAACAAAAATTAACTTGTTTTGAATTAGGTTTGAAATACGTCTCAGGAGTGGAAATTCCTTACACAGCTATTTCTTACCAATTTCATCTTTTTAGTCAACATAACAACAAAACATTCTACTGGTCATATAATTATAATTTACATTTTTTTTTCAAAGGCTCTCGCTGACGAAGGATTGTTCACAACTAGGACTCCCCACTCAAGGGTTCAAGCGACCAAGTGAACGCACCTTTTTTATACCTTGTGGTACGTGCCAACGAATTTATGGTGTGTGACTAACTGTCGAATGGACTTCCCGTTGTAGATTCCCCAGAGGGAAGGTGGAGCAAGGCTCACTTAAATACCCAAGCCCCTTAGGCTCTTATCTCTTGTTGTCAGGAATAAACAACGAGTCCTCCAAACTAGTCTGTCACAACACGCTACAAGTGAATGATTATCTAGGTGCCTTCACAGCTTTTCCTTATAAAAAGGTAGTGAGTGAAGGAAGACACCAAATCATCACCTAGCTTTAAATATGCCCTTTGTTTTTATTAATTTTTTAATTTTTTTTGTATTTTTTCGAAAAATTTTGGACTAAAACTAAAAACATAATACAAACAAGTACTATTAACTATTCCTCACCCCCAACCTAAATGAGACATTGTCCCCAATGTCTTAAAAAGTAGAAGAAGAGTTTAGAAGATAGTACCTGATTAGTTGAAATTCTACAGGAAATTAAAGGTTAAGATCCAGATTAATCCTACGCCTCTTACCACGATCATCCTCGGACCATTTTATCTTTGAAATGATAGGGTCAACTTGTGGTTCAAAGGCTACGAGTTGGTCTATTAGATCCGGTGCAGTTCTGGCAGTAAAGAGGAGTTCTTTCATAGGCTTTGACACGAACCCATTTCTCCGAGCATCATCAAGAAACACACAAAGAAAATCATAAAATCCATCAACGTTGAGCAGTCCAAGCGGTTTCTGGTGTATGTTTAGGTTCGCCCAAGATAGTACTATAAAAATTTCCTCCAATGTACCTAAGCCACCTGGCAAAGCAATAAAAGCATCAGAACGGTTAATCATTTCTACCAGTCGTTCAGACATACCTGGCACGATCAGTTCCTCTCCGTTTGATGATCCAATAAGATTCGCCTCTGCCAAGGGTTTTGGGACGATTCCCAAAACGTGACTGCCTCCTTCCTGTACGGCTTTTGAAACGATCCCCATTAGTCCAAGATTGCCTCCGCCATATATTAAATGCATATTCCTTGCTGCTAAGACTCGACCCAATTCCTGTGCTGCTTCTATGTATTGTGGTTTAGTACCAACAGTACTACCGCAAAACACACAAATGTTTTCAACTTGTCTTCTTGAAGTGGCTTCCATTTTTAATGTATTTCTTTTTCAAATCAGGATGCCTTCAAGAGTGCAATGACGGGCTGAATTTATAGTACCTGAAAAGGGTGAATAAAATAGCACAAGTATCTTCCAGAGGACGATTAGTAGCGAAATAATATCGTGATTAGTCAAAAAGGTCTGGATCTTGTCGGGGAAATAAAGAAAACAACAAAACAAATCACAATTATTAGGAAAAGACAAAAAGATATAATATGTACAAGAAAAGTAACGGCTTTGATTGACGTCTATGCGTCAGAGACAAGCTTCCCATCCAATTTTCTTATAAATTGGCAAACAGGGTCTTTTTTAGTCAGATTCCCAAGACTTAACTGTTGTCTTTCTTTTTGAAATTGTGTATGTAATCTGCGAAAGTCTATGTGAACATATCCACTGGGATGCGTCTCAAGAGTCGAAGATATATCATCTAAAGACTCCTTACTCAAGCCATCCCTAATGAATTTAATTTTGTCTTCGCGATTAACAGACACCATTCCTAAAGAACGACAACGAGTATTGCAATTCCATCGTGCACATTTGTAACAACACCCATTTGCTTAGCTCTTCGTTTCTTTGCATAGGTGCTTCTTCCAAAACCAGGTAAATAAGAACTACAAGTCTCAGAAAACTCACCTGCTAGACGGATACGTGCTTCGATTACCCAACAAATATCAGTAGGAATACCTTTGATCATTAGTAGTCTCATTCGTTCCAAGCGAGCTTTGTAAACTTTCATCAGAGATTTTTTAGGGAGAGAAGGAAATTGCTTGTGAAGACTTGCGAGAGCTTCTTCCATCTTGAAATGTCTTAAACTGCAAAAACTAAACACACAAAATTAAATTATACCAAATCACAATATATACAAAAATTGCATGGGTTGCCTCCCTGCGAGCGCTAAGTTTTATGTCGTCAGCTAGACGTGACTTCTCGAACGTTTATGCTGGATCTGAAAGTGTGACACTTTCTTTTTTTGTCGCCCAAATGATTCTCCCCAGTAGTGCTTGACACGATGACTGTTAACCTTGAATGTGTTTTGTGGTTTGGGATCCAGTAACTCAACAGCTCCATATGGTAAAACCTGAGTGATCACAAATGGTCCGACCACCTAGATTTCAACTTCCAGGGAAAAGCTTCAACCTCGAGTTGTACAACAACACCTGCTGTCTTGGTTCCAACTGTCTGTGCACTATTTTTTTGTCATGCCATTGCTTTGTCTTTTCCTTGTATAATTTGGCATTTTCATAAGCCTGTAGACGAAACTCCTCCAATTCGTTGAGTTGGTGAAGTCTTTTCTCTCCTGCAGCTTGTGAGTCAAGATTCAACTTCTTCAGTGCCCAGTACGCCTTGTGTTTAAGCTCAACTGGCAGATGACATGCTTTCCCAAACACCAATCGATATGGGGACATACCAATGGGTGTCTTGTAAGCTGTTCTGTAGGCCCATAATGCATCATCTAGTTTATTGACCAATCCCTCTTGTCGATCCAACAACTGCTTTCTAGGATTCTCTTGATCTCCCTGTTTGAAACCTCAACCTGTCCATTTGACTGTGGATGGTAAGCTGTGGCAATTTTGTGAGTAACTCCGTATTTGGATAGGAGTGCATCGAAATATTTGTTGCAGAATTGTGAGCCACCATCGCTGATAATTGCCCGAGGTGTTCCAAATCTAGTGAAAATATTCTTTTTCAGGAATTTGATCACAAATTTTGAGTCATTGGATGGCAGTGCAATTGCTTCAACCCATTTGGAGACGTAGTCTACAGCAACCAGTATGTACAGGTTTCCAAATGATGGAACAAAGGGTCCCATGAAATCAATACCCCATACATCGAATATCTCCACTTCCAGAATGTTTTGCAACTGTCCTTCATTTCTCCTGGAAATATTCCCCGTTCTCTGGCACCTGTCACATTGAAAAGCAAAAAGATAAGCATCTTTAAAGAGTGTGGGCCAGAACAAACCTGATTGTAGGACTTTAGCTGCAGTTTTGTTTCCGCTGAAGTGTCCGCCATATGGTGATGAATGACAGTGTTGCAAAACACTGTTGATTTCCTCCTGTGGAACACATCGTCTCAGTAGTTGATCAGCACACCGTTTGAACAGGTACGGCTCATCCCAGACATAGTGCTTGACTTCTTTGAAGAACTTTTTCCGTTGCTGAGTTGTCCATTCCAACGGCCATTTACCTGACACAATGTAATTGACATAGTCAGCATACCAAGGGACTTCCTGTTGATTTATGGAAAATAGTTGTTCATCTGGAAAATTTTCTTTGATTGATGGATCTTTATCAGCTGTTTCTCCATTCTCTAGCCTTGATAGATGATCTGCCACCTGGTTTTCTGTTCCTTTCCTGTCTCTGATCTCCACATCAAATTCTTGTAGAAGAAGTATCCAACGGATTAATCTGGGTTTGGCATCTTTCTTTGTGATAAGATATTTGATTGCTGAATGATCTGTGTAAATCACCACTTTGGGACCCAACAGATAAGAGCGGAATTTGTCAAAAGCATACACAACTGCTAGCAACTCCTTTTCAGTGGTTGTGTAGTTGAGTTGAGCTTCATTCAGAGTTCTGCTGGAGTAGTAAATGGTGTGGAAAATCTTTGCTTTGCGTTGTCCCAAAACTGCACCTACAGTAAAATCACTAGCATCACATTACATCACCTCGAATGGAAGGGTCCAATCTGGTGCTACAATGATGGGGGCAGAAATCAGCTTCTGTTTTAAGATCTCGAAAGCTGCCTGGCATTCTTTTGTGAAGTTAAAAGGCACATCCTTTTCCAGAAGATTGCAAGAGGTTTGGCAATCTTGGAAAAGTCTTTGATAAATCTCCTGTAAAAACCTGCATGTCCAAGAAAACTTCGAATCCCTTTGACAGATGTTGGTGGAGGTAGTTTCTCAATTGTCTCGATCTTTGCTTTGTCTACCTCAATCCCTTTTGTGAGATCCGGTGTCCAAGAACAATGCCTTCTTGCACCATGAAGTGGCATTTCTCCCAGTTGAGTACCAGGTTTGTATCTTCGCACCTTTGTAATACCTGTTCCAAATTTTGCAAACAATGGTCAAAAGAATCTCCAAACACAGAAAAATCATCCATAAAAACCTCCATACTCTGCTCCAGCATATCTGAGAAGATAGCCATCATGCAACGCTGAAATGGCGGGGGCATTACATAATCCGAATGGCATCCTGCGGAAAGCAAAAGTACCATAGGGACATGTAAATGTGGTTTTCTCCTGATCTTCTGGGGCAATGGCAATTTGATTGTACCCTGAATATCCGTCAAGAAAGCAATAGAATTCATGTCCCGCCAATCTGTCTAACATCTGGTCAATAAATGGTAGTGGAAAATGGTCCTTCCTCGTGGCTTTGTTAAGTTTCCTGTAATCCATGCATACTCTCCATCCAGTCACTGTTCTTGTTGGGATCAACTCGTTCTTTTCATTGGTGACCACAGTAATTCCTCCTTTCTTTGGTACACACTGCATAGGACTTACCCAAGTGCTATCTGAGATGGGGTAAATGATACCAGCATCCAACCATTTGATGATTTCTTTCTTCACAACTTCCTTCATGATTGGATTGAGTCTCCGTTGATGCTCCACTGTGGGTTTGTACTCATCGTTCATCAGGATCTTGTGCATGCAAAATGATGGACTAATGCCTCGAATGTCTGCTATAGTCCAGCCAATGGCTCTTTTGTGTTCTCGTAACACTCTCAGCAATTTTTCTTCCTGCTCCAATGTTAGTGAAGAAGAAATAATAACAGGTAATTCAGAAGAGTTACCAAGAAATGCATACCTGAGATGGCTCGGAAGTAACTTTAGTTCCAGCTGTGGTGGTTCTTCAATCGAAGGTTGATTCGATCTTTCTTTGGCAATTCCAAGCTTTCAACTGGTGGTGTTGCTTTGAATCGGAATGGTTTGTCAAGGTAGCTTGATATATTCCAGGATTTCACACATCTAGCTCGCTGTCAGTCATATTGGTGATGCAAGCTTCAAGTGTATCCGTGGGATTTGGCTCAGTATCCTGAATGATACTATCAATAACATCAACTCTGAAGCATTCTTCTTCTTCATTTTCATCGCTCGGAAATTTCATAGCTTTGAAAACATTAAAGGTCACTTCTTGGTCCTGCACTTTCATGGTTAGTTCTCCTTTTTGCACATCAATTACAGTTTTACCTGTAGCCAAAAATGGTCTCCCAAGAATGATAGGTATTTCTTTGTCTTCTTCCATGTCAAGGATGATGAAGTCTGCTGGAAGGATGAGTTTGTCAACTTTGACCAGCACATTTTCAACGACTCCTTTCGAAATGCGAGTGTTCGATCAGCAAGTTGCAAAGATATTGAGGTAGGCATTGCTTCTCCAATTTGCAGTTTCCTGTAAATAGAAAAAGGCATTAAATTAACACTGGCACCTAAATCACATAAAGCCTTACCGATGTAATGTTCTCCAATTGTGCATGGAACTGTGAAACTGCCAGGATCTTTCAACTTCGGGGGAAGCTTCCTCTGAATGATGGCACTGCATTCTTCTGTCAATGCTACTGTCTCGTAATCTCCCAATCTCCTTTTTCGTGAAAGGATGTCTTTCATGAATTTGACATAACTGGGCATTTGTTCCAAGGCTTCTGCAAATGGGATGTTGATGTGCAGCTTTTTGAAAATCTCCAAGAAACGAGCAAACTGTTTGTCCAGTTTGTTTTTCTGAAGACGCTGAGGAAATGGTGGTGGTGGAGTGATCTGTTCTTTTTCTTTTTCCTTTGCTTCTTTTTCTTTTGCCTCTTTCTCTTCCATCTGTTGTTCAGCTTCTTTTGGAAATTCCTCAGCAGCTGTTTTGGCTCCAATGTCTTTGTTGATCTCAGTACCACTCTTTAAGGTAATGGCTTGACATTGCTCCTTCCCTCGGTTTCTTGGATTTGGTTCTGTGTTGCTGGGAAGATTACCTGGCGGTCTGTAACTCTGAGCATTGGCCAGTTGTCCGATCTGATTCTCCAGTGCTTTGATGGAAGCTGATTGGCTCTGAATCATAGCTTCATATCTTTTTAATTGAGCTAACATCTCTGCCATCACTGGTTCATTTGTCTGCTCCTGGCCTTTATTCTGTTGCTGGAATCCAGGTGGTGGATAGTTCTTTTGCTGTTGACCTGAATTGTTACTCCATGAAAAATTAGGATGATTCCTCCACCCTGGGTTGTAGGTGTTGGAATATGGATTGTTCCCCTGTCTGTTGAAATTGTTGACATAATTCACCGTTTCTTCAAGTTGATTTGATTCTGGTGCTCCTCCATATGGTGAACTTGTGGATCCAGTGGTAAGAGTCTCCATGAATTTGCATATCTGATCCAGCTTGGTGTTGACTGCTGTATTAGCTCCAACCTCATATATTCCTGCAATTCTTTGAATCAAACTTCTTTCAGTTGGCCATAAGGAGTTGTTGTTGGCCATTTCTTCGATTAGTTCCCAGGCTTGATCTTCTCCTTTTGCCATTAAAGCTCCTCCAGCAGCAGCATCAATTGTGGTTCTCATTATTCCAGAAAGCCCATTGTAAAATGTTTGGACTTGAAGCCATTTTGGAATTTCATGGTGTGGACATTTCCGGAGTAGGTCTTTGTACCTTTCCCAAGCTTCGTAGAGAGTTTCTGATTCTTGTTGCACAAAGGATGTGATGTCATTCCTCAGCTTTCCAGTTCTGGCTGGTGGAAAATACTTTGCAAGAAATTTGGTGGCTAAAGTGTTCCATGTTGTGATAGAACCTGCTGGTAATGAATGTAGCCAGGCTTTAGCTCTGTCCTTCAAGGAGTATGGGAAGATACGCAGTCGCATTGCTTCTTCAGCTTCTCGGTTGTAATTGAAAGTACCGCAAATTTCCAGGAAGTTGCTGATGTGGGCATTAGGATCTTCAGTTGCATTTCCTCCAAACTGAACTGACTGTTGTATCATCTGAATGCAAGTTTTGATGTCACCTGCATTTGCTGGTAATGGAGGGAGTACAATGCATGAAATGAGTCTGTCAACCACCGGAATGGTTCTGTCTCGAATGGGAATTGGTGGTGCAATCTCCAAAGGTTCAGGTTCCATGTTGACTAAAGCTTCTTGGGCTTCTCGCCTTTCCCTTCTCAACTGTCTGATGGTTCTTTCAATTTCTGGGTCAAGCGGTCGGAGTTCAAAGCTTCTGGTTCGTCTCATGAAGTTTCTGAGAACCTGAAATACAAGAAAACAAAAATAATAAGTAAAAAGAAATTAGATACAAGTAAAAGTATCTAACCCCTAAACTAATAATAAAAGATAAATAAGTCCCCGGCAACGGCGCCAAAAACTTGACCGGCGTAAACACACACGTATAACGCAAGCGTACGTATCGTTCAAGTAGTATAAAAAGTATCGATCCCACGAGGACTTAATACCTAAGTTATTAATTTTATGAGGTTAAATGATTACTAGTATCTAACAGGTTGTTTAATTGATTTGAAATAGCGACGATTCTAAATTTAAAGACAATAAAATAAAATTGTTTGAAGGTAGATTTTAAGAAAATTCAATATTAAAACTATCTAGGGTTGTGATTTATTCCAATATTATTTAAAGATAAAGTGGTTATTTTATAGTTGGGTAATATATTGATTTATTAACCTGAAACACTAATTTATGTAAAAGCCTCTTCCGATGGTCAATTACAAATACCTAGTATAATCCAATTGAACCATATGTCTATGTCAACCAAATTACCTAGATTCATTATGATTAAGTTCCAATTATGGCTACCCCCGCCCGACAGGTATATTCCTATCCTGTAAGGAAATCTATTGAAAGGGTTATCTATCCTCAAGGAAGATCGTGGGCTATTGAATCTAAGGTCTTAAACTTAAAATCCCTATGTCTAGTTCATTTTAAGTTTACCTAATCAATTTAATTAATGGCCAGTTAATTAAAGAGCATTAAGATTAAGACTCAATAAATATTCTTTATATTACCCAAATTATAATCTAACCCTTATAAACACGTGATATTGAATTTCATCACAACCCTAGATACTAACTTAGTTATGACACATAGCTAGGGCTGGTAAAACTTGAAAATAAAAGACATAAACTGCTGAAAAGAAATTGCGGTAAAATAAATACTGAAAAGTAAAAATACAATAAAGATGCTAAGGTAAAAGGAATTAACTTCTACTATTAATTATTTAGATATCTCCCAGTAAAATAATATATAAACTTTTGATTTATATTCAACCGACCAATCTGGCGGTATCCTGATTAAGTCAATTTAAGTCCAAAATAACCAGCCATAAAGGCGGAACCATAATAATAACCAGCTAAAGGCGGAACCAAAATAACCAGCCATAAAGGCGGAACCAAAATAACCAGCCATAAAGGCGGAATAGTAATTTTATTATCACCGACCAATATGGCGGTATCCTTTATTAATCAGATTTTAAATAGTAAATATATTATTTATACGGGAGATTAATCTAAATAACAATAGTAAAAGAATTACCTTTCACCCTAGCATAAGGAAGTTACCTCCTCATAGTGAATAGTAAAAACTGTAAAATAAAGAAAGTAAATTATTATTACTATTAAAAAGTAATTACAAAACTTGAATTTAAAGAACTAGAGAGAGAAACTCTCAATTTAGAACTAAGAAGTGAGAGAGAATGGTACAATGAAAACTGAAAATTCGATCTCTATTTATAGGCTCGAGTAAGGGTCCAGCGTCGCGACGCCCAAATTGCACTAGCGTCGCGCCGCTGGGTACAGTTCGACACGTGTCACGCGCTGGTTGGTCGGCTCAGAATCTTATCCGATGACGTGGCACTGTTCATGACGTCATTGCTTGCGTCACGCTGACGTGTCAACTGTTCATGACGTCATTGCTTGCGTCATTTTGATGATGTGGAAGGCGACGTGGCGACACGTGGGGCGGCGGCCGTCAGACGAATAAGATATCGACACGTGTCACGCTGTGATTGGCTGATGATGACGTGGCATGTTGACTCGGTTGACTTGCTGACGTGGCTGCTGATGTGGAAGATGATGTGGCGACACGTGGGGCGGTGGCCGTCCAAACAATGAGATGTTGACACGTGTCAAGCTGTGATTGGCCGATGATGACGTGGCATGTCACATGGCATTGTTGACTCGGTTGACCGGATGACTTGGCGACATGTAGGACGACACTTGGCACACGTGGCGATGATGACTGTCGGCACCGTAGGATGTTGACACGTGGCAAGGCGCATTTTAGCATCTCCGTTGTGATGGTGACACGTGGCACGGCGCATGTTAGCAAAGTCAAACTTCTCTCAGATTCTGATTTGTGGACCCGGCGCATTTTAGCAGATTCGGCGCATGTTGGGCGTCGCGACGCGCAAGGCTTCAGCGTTGCGAGGCTGAAATGACGATTTTGCCCTTTTTGTCCAGTTTTGTCCATTTTGCCCCAAAACACCTCCAGAATGTCCTGAAACTTTATTTATCTACAAAATAACACAAACACATCAAAATATTCACAAAACTCAAGAAACTATACAAAATATTAGGTTAAATGAGTGGGAAATAGTGATAGAAATACCACTCATAAATAGCATACAAACATGTACAGATAATTTGAATCACCCATATCAATCAAAACCATTGCACATCAGACCATATACCAGAAATCAAAGGAAGTTTCAAACATGAGACCTTTATAGTCTATACATAACAGAAAACTTACTCAGACGATCGGATACCCTGTAGCTGCAGTCACTAGCATCTAAACATTTGCTCTAATACCACAATCGTAACACACTACCAGAGAAAAGGTATTACCGGCAGGAGAGATGATTATCTCTATAAGCCTTCAAATTTACAGAAAATCGGACATGATGTATCCTAAAACTGGACAACCTAGATCACAGTCCAGCATCAAATGGAACCTACGATAGGCATCAAATATATAAAAGGACCTCAGGTCCACAAAAAACACATCAAACTCAAAACAACACTTAAGGGCTCAGTGTCCACAACATCAATCAACACTCAAAGGCTCTGTGCCCACAACATCATAAACAATCAAAACTTTTATTTAATAAATACATAACAGCATGCTCAACACGACAAATAACATACTAATCACAAATCCTAAACCTCTAAAACTTTTCCCAAGACACATGCGAGGGTAACTGCCACTTGGGTAATTCACCTCTCGAGCATGACTTCCAAAGCTATCGTGGTTGACCAATCTGGAAGCTAACCTGTAAAATTAGCAAACTGGTTTGGAGAGAGTTATAAAACCCAATAAGTAACCATGCTAGTACTACAAACAAAACATACAAGTCAAGCATATCATAAACTTTTCAGAATAACCAAATTGTTACGAGTTCAGAGGTATCAACTTTTTATTATTCTTTATTCTTTATGCATGTCAAATCTTCACATTTACATATTTACATGTTGTCAATCTAATGGCTAGACATTCAAAGCACACAAAGCATATATTCGAATATCACAGAGTACGTCATATAACATCGAAACTATTTCAATCATATGAAGCATGAAATCATATATTTACATTTTATCACGAATAAACATCTTTGAATCAAATCAGTAAATCAAACAAATTTTCTTCTATTCGGTTGCAAACTATCTTCAATACCAAAACAAACTTACTTCAATACCAAAACAAACTTACTTCAATACCAAAATAAATTTTCTTCAATTTCGATGGGTTACAATAACTTAACATGCATGATTCATATGCATTCATACATATCATAACTCTTTTCTCTTATATTCATGCCAATACAATTTTAGAATTCTTACACATATACGTACATACGATAACAATTTAGCAAACACACTTTACAACATCTTATACATATACTGGTTTTCAAATCATTTCATTCATTCCACATGAACATACACAGTTTATACATAAAATGGAATCTATCATACACACATATACACTCAAACATACAAACAATCATCGAGCAACCGACAATGAAACATACATAACCATCAATACATAAGAGAACACATAAATCAAACAACACATATGATGCAATGGCTTATACAAATAATACTCGTACGAGACTCATTACCTATTTTAGAATAGGTATGTGATGAATGCCGTCAGATGCAATCCCTAACCAGCTCAACTACTACACCACGAGAACATCAACCAATTAAACATACACACATGCATACATATCACGTAACACAAACTCATAGCACGATTTCTCAAACGCAAGCACACACATGACAAACACATCTGAATCTTCATCCAAATACTCATTTACATACATATATTTCAAACATATGATTATACATTACTATGAACTCAAATGTTAAATCTTTAACCATCGTCATATCTTTCATTACCGCTCAAACACTTTTAATTTCAGATTTTCCATATAGTAATCTCTGATACCAAAACTTATCAATTATACTTATCCTTTCAGGAATAACTTAGCTTATACCCATTTCTTATCATAATTATCTAATCCAACCTTTATAGTGACAATCGCATGTTCGATCAATAATAAACTTATCCATAAAAATGCACACATACATATGCAAATACAAACTCTGAAGTCATAACTTATTCCCTTTATCGATCTTTTATACCCAAATAATACATATCATATACTCTCATACATATACAAATAAGCATTCATATACTTATACATATGCTTATACATATACATATAATTACAGGTTTATACACTTACGTACATAACACATGCATATAAACTTTGAACTCATCAAATGTTTCACTTTATACTCATAGCAATAAAAAACTACATACCTGCGATGGTCGATTCACTTAACTAATCATAGTCTTCAACTCACTTCTCAAACTATTACCTAACTATCCTCTTTTTATCCTAAACAATTCAATAACCTCTATATATAATTAAACACAAATCAACAATTCAAGCTTTCATCGCATGGGTTACTTACTTGGCTTCGCGAGCTCTCCAATATTAGGGTTGGTGCTCGTAGAGCCAATCCAGATCGTATTTATGTCCAATTCATGAATACGAATAATTCTTTTTTCCATAATATTACTTATTTATGGTAGTACTTCTTGCTTTTATATACATATTCGATCTAATTACGATTAGATTGAAACAAAATATGATTTAGTGATATGTATATATTAGACAAAGATCTGATAATATATTTTCTAGTGCGCAGTTACAAAGTAGTTTGTAATTGACATTGGGAAATGCCACTACTAGAAGTATATTATCAGATAAATTTCTTGGTCAAGATTTACTAACACGGGTTGGTTAGTAAAATTCGCTGAGACAAGTACATGTCGTATATTGAGACTTGGTCCGATGGTTTATCCCAATGAACCATGAGTCTTGGGAGACTCGTATAGACGTGTAGGTGTTTATTTGATAAACACTGAATGAATCACCAAAGATTTTCTAATAGATGGTACATCAACGTCAATAGGAATATTCTCGAGCCGAGTAGCGTAGTGGTCCTTCGACTTGAGATACCACATGTGGATATATGAGATATCCTCCACACTTTGATGGTAGTCACGTCACCGATCTATTTAGATCAGACCTCCGCCAGTTCGTTAGGTGTGGACTGATGCTCATGATATCCTATGAGTATCAGATGGAATTTGTCAGTCCTGTGTACAGGGCATAGGTATCTTGAACGTGTTTGCGATCTAGTAAATCCATGACCGTGGTATACTTCGGAAGTGAGTTTCGAGTGTTATTTAGATATCGTAAATTTGAAAGTCAACTATATTATATCTTAGGGATTTGACATTTTTATATATATCCCTGGTATAATATTGATAGCCTGTGATGGAGGCATTACACGTATGCAATGACCTGGACTTGCATAGTTTAGCGAGATTATATATGGTCGTCATAATATACGAGTGGGTGAATTATCTTTTAGGGTTAGTGCTCAGAGTGCCAATCCGGATCGTATTTAAGTCTGATTCATGAATACGAGAAATCTATTTTCCATAATATTACTTATTTGATGGTAACACCTCTTATCTTTTATACACATATTCGATCTAATTGCGATTAGATATCTAATTACGATTAGATTGAAACTAAATCTGATTTAGTGATACGTTTATATTATACAAAGACCCTAGGATTTACAACGTAGTGCGCAGTTACAGTAGTTACGTATTTTGTAATTGACATTGGGAAACGTCACTATAAGTTGTATGTCCTTAAATAAAGTTCCTGGTCAAGATTTACTAACACGGGGACGGTTAGTAAAATCTGCAGAGACCAGTACATGTTGTATATCGTGACTTGTTCTGATGGTTTATCCCAATGAACCATGAGTCTCGGGAGGCTCATATAGACATGTAGGTGTTTATTTGATAAACACTGAACACTCACTGAAGATTTCCTAATAGATGGTACACCAACGTCAATCGGAATCTTCTCGAGTTGAGCGAGCATAGTGGTCCTTCAACTTGAGATACCACTGTGGATATATGAGTTATCCTCCACACTTTGATAGCAGTCACGTCACCGATCTATTTAGATAAGACCTCCACATGTTCGTTGGGTGTGGACTGATGCTCATGATATCTTGTGCGTATCAAGATAGAATTCGTCAGTCCTGTGTACATGGCATAGACATCCTACATGTATTTATGATCTAGTAAATCCATGGCCGTGGTATAACTTCAGAAATCAGTTCCGAGTGTTATTTAGAGATCGTTAATTGAAAGTCGACTATATTATACCGAAAGGATTTGACGTTTTTATCTATATCCCAAGTATAATATGGATAGCCTGTTACAGAGGGATTATACGTATGCAATGACCTCGACTTGCATAATTTAACGAGATTATCCGTGGTCGTATAATTCATGAGTGGGTGAATTATGGACACAAATTTGGATTTCGTGATGGATAAACCTAAACTTAGAGAGTCCCACAATATGAAGTGTACTCGTTGAGCACTTGGGTAATGCGATATGAATAATATAGATTATTTATAATACTTCATCGGATTAAATGAGTTAATTCGAATCATTTAATCGGTTAAACGAAAACACATATTTTAGGGAATTTTTGGTCAATCGTAATTATTGTGTATATGTATTTAATACATAATTTGATTAGATAAACATTAATTAATTATCAAATGAGACTTTGACACATGTCACTAATATATGTATTTGTTATTTAATGTAAATAAAAATACATATATAATAATAATTAAATTAATTAATTATTTAGATATTTAAATGTTAAATATTTGAATAATTAATTGATAAACTTTTTCATAATTGTTATGAAAAATGTTTAATTATTATTGGTGACACATGGCATGATTTAATTAAACTTTAGGTGTGCAAATTTGATTTGTTAACTTAAAGTTTGATTTAATTAATTAGATTAATTTTGGAAATTGATAATTATGCCCTTATTAGTCGGTCATGGAGTAATTTTTAAGTTGGAAATTTTTTGTTTTCTTTATCATCATCCTCCATGGCCGAATGGCTTCCTCCAAAAGTCTCTCAAATTTGTCTTGATGATACAAGGGAGAAAAGGAAGAAACATCAAAAAAAAGAATAAGGAATCAAGAGAATTAAAGGTAATTTTTTATATCCCTAAGCTTAGAAATTATGTTTCTTGTTTCTTGAAGATCTAGTGAGATCTAAGATTTCTTCTTTTTTATAAATTTGGGGCTTTTGGTGTTGGATGATGGATTTGGAAGTGTTGAGCATGTGTGAAGTAGATTTTTGATGATATTATTGTAATTATTGTCCAATTTGATCATTTGATGATATTTTGTCATTCTAGAGTGTTATGACCACTCTTGTAATGCCTAGAATTGTTATTGGGTGGTTCATGTGTGGTGACTTTGATTGATGTATTGATTAATTTGATTAATCTTGCAAAATTGGATTTAAAGCATGAAATTTGATAATTTTTGTTGCAAAATCAGATCTGAAAACTGGGTTGTTTGTGATGAAACATGATGTCATTTGAATGTATTGGATGTGTTTTGGGTGTTGGAATAATTTCCGGAAATAGTTTCGGAGTTAAAATAAGCGAAAACGGTGAAAAACGGCGTTATCGGGTGACTTTTGTGCCAACCGGATGACGGCTATCCAAACAATGAATTTGTCACTATTCGGGTAGCCCATGAACTGCCCTAACACTATTGGGGCTGACCTGGCTAGCCCTCATGTGTATTGGGTAGTCGGTTCGGTTAAAAACGTGTTTTATGCTATTTTACGGAAAAACATTTTCGTAAAAGTTTCGCGATGTTTCTTAACTATTTATGTCTCTATTTGATATCGAATAAATATGTTTAGGTGAAATGTGAATGAATTATTCATATTGGATATTGAATAATTTATTCGGTAATTTAAAAAGTTTTAAAATTATGATTTCGCCCGAACAGCGCTTCTGCCGCGCCCTTTGCCCAAACCCCAACAAAAATGGTATCAGAGCATGTCTGATGCTTCATCCATTACATTAGTCATTCTTGATATATGATATGTAATCCAATTTTAATATTTGCACATGCATGTAATCTATATTTTTCTTGACTTTTCGGTTCTACGCTAACGGAAACGTAACAGAAATTTAATGGTTAAATTGAGTTATGTTTTCTAAGGTAGAATTGAGTTGTTTGGAAAATGATTTAGATTAAAATTCTGCATTTGATGTGGAGCAATGCTTCCTTGAGGAATATCCCCGCTTAAAATAAGGTTGTAAAGTAACGTGTATTGGATGCATGTTTCTTGGTCCGTCTTGTCAATACGGTTTATGGGTAACTTTCTATGGCTGCATCTGAGATCGTGCCAAAGCAGTAAGGGTGTAGTTGATAGAATTTTATCCATGCCGGTTGTATATTTTGATACTAGACAAATTCATGTGAAAGTGGAAATCTTGAACGTGACAAAGCTGTCAGGACTACATCGGTAGCTTGAGTTTGTCATTGGCAAGTGAAGCCTTGATACGCCTCCTTGTGAACGTGCCAAAACTGTCATAACGAGAAACGATCTGGACCAAAATCAGGAGTCACTGGTGAGTGATTGACAATGAGTTGTCTACCTAATGAATATACGTAGGCGAGATCGTGCCAAAGCTGTGAGTCGAAATATATTCATGGGATCCTACTCTCACTATGGAATTCAATTTAATTATTGAATTCCCGTTCTCCGTTGGGGATTACGGTATTACGTAAAGTAGTGGGAGACACTGCTGGGTTAAAAATCCATAACTAAAGCAGTGGATAATTTTATGAAATTTGATGCTTTTGTTTTCCTTTATTCTATATTGTTAATAGAATTATACTTCTAATCCACTACATGCATATTACTTGAATATGTTTTCTAACTTTACTTATGGTTGCGTGTTTCTAGAATAGGTTTTAGAATGACTGTAGACTTGGATATTGTTATATTAGTTAAAACCATCGGGAACTGTTGTTCCGGTTTTCCTAAAAATCAAGATGGTTAGTGACTTAGTTTCTAAGTCACGATAGGTAATCTAAATAGATATCTATTTTAGGATATTATTGTCTAGAAAGAATAGTTTCTTGTGCAGTAAGAATTGACATGAATCAGTTCTTGTCTCGAGATTCTTGACTGGCATTAAGAAAACCTCATTTAGTATTTGTTTATCTTATAATGACGTTTCTTGGCTTTAGTGACTTTTAGAAGTCACGTGTTTGACATCATTTGCAATTGTTGTGAATAATTAAACGCAAATTATAAAGCTGAAGAAAGGAGATGTGTATAGTTGTGTATTGAGAATAACGATTCTCACAATACGACAACTGTAGGTATAGGATACGAGATCTCCCGTCTAGTTATTTAAAATAATGTTTAATGATTGTTTTTTGATATTTGATATCAGAACTTGTGACTATTGGATAGTTACTTGTTCTATATAAACAATTGTTACATATTTTAATATGACTAGTAGTGTCATTAATGAATAGATAAACATTAAGAAAATATTTTGTTAACTAAATAACTTAGAACAGCGCTTTATGAGATTTTATCATATAAGCATTAGATGTTTATTATGTATGGTACATGATGGTCTGATACAATATCACACCATATATCCTTATCCATTTAATGAATATTGTATTCAGGGATGTGATTAAATCTCATTTAACCAATGATCGTCATTGGACCACATATTTATTAAACTAATACATTGGATGTATGTAGTTTAATAAATTATAAATTGCATTGGATAGTTTTCTTTACTTCGTAACTTAGTTAATGAATTTTCATGACTTAGTTGCGTGTTTCTAAAAGAATATATATTGAACGTCTTGAATGGTTCGAGAACTTTCAATATGTTTCTGATGAAATACGTATAGAATATTTTGAATGGTTCAAAGATATTCTATTTGAAGTGTTGAAAACTATTTTTTTTTAAATTCATCGTGAATCTTTGAATTGTTCAAAAATATTTGATATGATCAAACATATGAATTTAAGGCAATTAGTTCTAAAGTTATTTAATGAATGTGATTCTTACTCAATATTAAACTTCCACGATTCCATCTTAATGGAATTGGTCAGTGGGAGTAATTGAATTTTATATGATTTGATTCGTTGACATTGAGTGTTACCGAATTAGTTTTCAATACTCTTGGGGTTATGCTCCAATAACACTAATTCATCTTTTTAATTAAGGTTCCATTCGTTCCTACAGTTACATATATGATATGTATAATAGAAAATTCGAATCTTGAAAAGTTTGAGATTTGAAACTTTCTTTTGTATAATTGTTATATAATTGAAAGTACTTGCGCCTCGGAGGTACAAATAAGGTTTATCATTTATTCTATTTAATAGAATATTGTATTCTATTTGAAAGAATATATTTTCTACGATTCCGAGTAATAAAATTATTTTATTACTTGGTATGTTAACATCAAATGTTGACAATTGTAGAAAAGACTTGACTTATTGAAGTCAAATGTGAGAATGATAAACTATAAGTGGAACTACATAATTAATAAGATGAAAATACCCTTAGACATCTTATGTATAAGTTCTATAGGATGTCAGAATCATTTACAAAGTATTTGATACTTAATGATTGTGTTGTTTTCTTATCAAAGAAAATTATCCTAAGAACTTATAGTGGGGGCGATATTTGATATCGATTTCGGAAGTTAACATTGAACCATAGATCTAAGATTGTTTATAGCTTACTATGATCAAGTTTTGAACTTGATTAGGCCTTCGTTATGAATAGTTCATAAAATGTGCAAATTATTTGCACAGCAAAAGTAAAATGAGCTTGATAAAGATTTGACATTTATAGTATGACAGTGAGAAAAGTTATACTCAGTGATCTATTGTAGATTTTGAGAAAACTTGTCTCAAGTTGCACTAATTGAACAATTAAAGATTTGTTGGTTAATGTTGATATTAAACCGTGTATTTTAGCTAAAGAATGCAAAGTGGCGTTCCTGAATGTTTTCTTCGAATGAGAAATCCGTTGTGGTTTCTTTGTTTGAAGAATTCATTCTAGAATGGCCCTGGAGTTTGTATTATGCTAAGATCACAGTTTGATATACTAGCTTATAGAGCCTATTGTAGACTCAGGTAAGCTTTTCGGAAATTCGTGTTCTCTAATTTTGATTACAGTTAGATTGTCTGATTTTATCAAAGTATAGAGAATACACATATGATAGTACGGTCAGTGAGAGCGTACAACTTTCTTTCTAGTGTAATATATCCTAACGACATTATCATTATTAATGTAATAATGAAATATTTGTGAAGTAAAATGTTTCTTTCTTGTAACATCCCACTACCGGAGATGCTACCGGCAAGCGATAGATTGTCCTATCACCATAAGCCTCTAGCTAACTCTTATGCAAGACTCGTAATATGTAATGTAATGCATCGTATAGGGCCTAAACACATAATTTGACACTGAAATGATGAACTCAAGACATAATACAATAGCACTCCATGCCCGAAAATGTGTATGAACAAAAACTTTTACACATCAATCTATACAACTTAAAATTCTTTAATCTAAACTTATAAACGACTTGACTCTAATACCCCCAACACCTGGTGACTGGCTGACTGCAACTCCGCTATCCGGCTCCTCAAGCTCTGATGTCTATGGTCGATCGATCAGGTCACCAACCTGCAAAACTCAAACACTGTTGGGTAGTGAGTCATAAGACTCAGTAAGTAACTATGCTCATACCTTGAGCGCCAAGCACCACAAAGTCTGAATAATGTTTCTGTACTAACCTGAGCTGTCTATTAAGCCATTTAAATATTTACAAAGTGTGAACTAAATATATAACTCTTACTCATTTTACAAACATATTACTTGCTACCAATCTCTCTATCTACTATACATATATTTTAAATCATGTTTCTTGCTTAGATTTCAACATCAATAATATAAACAGCAAGTTTTATATTCTTATCCACTAAATCAAGTCTCATCATGTTTTCGTTGCGCTACTCTGATATCTCAATATTTACCTACTCAGTCTTTGCTAATCTAGCTCGGGCATTTATTATAATTATCTTTCTTTTATTTCATTGAAATATCATCAAATCGGAATTATAAAATATTCTTTCTATCAAACATTCATCAACCATGTATACATATAAACGTAATAATGCTATCATGCATTAATATCAGCTATATGCATCTCAAATGATTATTAGAATATATGATTTATATGCATGACTTGTAAACTATACTCTACTTTAACATTATATGCTTTTAGAAAATACTTTTTGAAGACTTTCGGAAAATTCTTTTCTGAAAACTCCTTTCTGAAAATTCTTTATTGAAAACTTTACTTTTCTTTTTTTCTTTCTGGAAAAGCTCTTTCTCAACTTTTACAAAACTTGTCTGAAAATTAATAAACACAAATCATAATACGGGCATCATGTACCTCAGTGAAAATCTGGTGTCCAGGGCATTACGTATCGCCGTCCCCCTGAATGCACCTATACGCCCAGGAAACGACTCAACTGGACGTGTCCGGGAATACTCAACCAGGTCTCGGAAACTGCTGGTCTACGCCCAGGAAAATGACTCAACTGGGCGTCTCTGAAACTAGTACTGCTCTACGCCCAGGAAAACGACTCAACTGGGCGTCTCTATAACTGGTGGTGCTCTATGCCCAGGAAAACGACTCAACTGGGCATAGCCACAAACTATAACTGGGGGTGCGGATGTATGCTACCACCCAAGCTCTGAATTAGAGTCCAGGTACACGATCATATGCCATCATCCTGTCTCTACATGTGCACATGTTCTCTGTATCCGTCAATTCCAACTGTATCTCAAGTTTCATACTGGGGTGAGTTTTTCCCTCATGCCCCAAAAAACATGAAAATCATACTTTAAATCTTAAAACTATAAGAAACATTTTCTGAAATACATTTCTTTCAAAAGCATCTGAAACTTTTCTTTAAAACACTTTGAATTCCAAAAACATTCTTAACTTTAACTCAACTTCTGAGAATCCTAACACACAAATATGCATATACATTTCTTATATACTTATCTTTATGTTGTCATACATTTACATGCATATGTCCATGCATTCCTATAAATTAATAAACATATGAATCCTACTCTTTTCTTGCTTCCACCTTTAACTATCTTATATTATGTATACTTACTCTATTCTTAATATACTTTGCGTGCAGAAGTTCATTTACATTATAAATTGTCACAATCTTATAAACATATACAGTCTAATCTGTCATTCACACATAATATCATATATTCATACTCAAACTATTAGGCTTTATTACTATAAAATATTCACCTGCAGCTTACTTACATCATTACCCACACATCTCAATATTCTTATAATATCTATCATTAATCATATATATAAATATATGTTAATTTGTCATTACATATCATCACAAACGTTAAAACTCATATATATACTTAATCAAACACATACACTTATAAGAACAATCATATTTTACCATCTCATAAGGTTATATACTTTGTTACTTTCACAATTTTTAATCTATTATTATTATTATTATGATTCAAAACGCATATAATTAATACCATTACCAAATTCACAACTTACATACCACACTTCATATTCATAAACTATAAACATTGCCAAATTAAACATCACATATAACTAGCTACCCTAAAGACTATAGATTCGCTCTTATTAATACCTGAGTCGAAATTTTAAAGTCATTGTTAAATTAAATCTTAAGTCATATTATATTCACACAATATAAAACTTCGCCATTAAACATTAACTCAAACGTGAATTATAACCAAATTAAAGTTTCATCCTTTCTTCCTTCATACACACTTAACCAAACATAATCAAATTAATAACATGTTAAATCTATCGACTTAATAATAAATTATCACCCTATATACATTACACATGATTCATACTATCTTCAAAATTATCAAAATTAAAGTTCCATATCATCACACATTCGGCCATGGCCCTTAACACACTAAGCTTAAAAATTCAAACTGTCAAATACTTTATCATGGTAATACAACTACCAAATATACAAATTACTCATTTTCATGTCTATATTATCAAAAGAAAAACAACACTAATTTTCCCCTTCAACCAATATTCTCGGCAAAACCCTTACCTAATCTTGAATACAATTTTTTTTAACAAATCAAACTTAGCCATCATCAAGGCTCAACATGAACATGGTGACAAATCCCTAACTCCAGAAATTCCCAAATCCTAGGGTTACTGTCAATTTTCCCCAAAATTTTCAACTTCACCAATCTTAAAAATTCATTCTAATTTCATACTAATTATCAAGTCTATATGATTTTTAACATATTTTTTATCTCATTATCATGCCCAATTTTGAAATTCAATCCAAAACACAATTAACAAAATTTATCAAACTCAAGGAAATCACTGCCATAGTATACTTACCTCTCATCTGCTCGACAAATCCGGTGTCGAGGACACGCCGGAAACTCGCCGGCGACAAGAGACAAGGCTGGGCGTCTCTCTCTTTCCCTCTCTCTCTCTCGGTCTCTCTATCTCTCTCAAATTTTCTCTTCTCTCTCTCTTCCTCTCTTTTTCTCTCGATTTTTTTCCTCTCTCACTCCTGCTCTCGGTCTTCTCATTCTCTCCTTCTCTTCTCGGTTTCTCTCTCAATCTCTCCTCTTTTCTTTTTCTTCTGCCTGTGTGCTGATACACGTGATTGTGTAAAATAAATATGTGTGTTTATTAAGTGTGTGTGTGTGTAATCATGTGTGTGTGTTATGTGAAACATGTGTGTTTATTAATATAATGAAAACTCATAATTAATTTCATGAAAAAGTTCCCATCTTACTGGAAAAAAAAATAAACCTCTTGTTCGGGCGCGACTGTACATGCGAAAATAAAATTCACGCAACACGCTAAATAACCCGAGATGTTACATCTAATTACGATTAGATTGAAACTAATATGGTTTAGTGATACGTGTATTATAGACAAAGACCCTAGGACACAACATAGTACGCAGTTACAACGTAGTTTGTAATTGACATTAGGAAGCGTCACTATAAGTTGTATGTCCTTAAATAAAGTTCTTGGTCAAGATTTAATAACACGGGTCGGTTAGTAAAATCCGCTGAGACCAGTACATGTTGTATATCGTGACTTGGTCTGATGGTTTATCTCAATGAACCATGAGTCTCAGGAGGCTCGTATAGATATGAAGGTGTTTATTTGATAAACACTGAACGACTCACTGAAGATTTCCTAATAGATGGTACACCAACATCAATCGGAATCTTCTCGAGTTAAGCGAGCATAGTGGTCCTTCAACTTGAGATACCACTGTGGATATATGAGTTATCCTCCACACTTTGATAGCAGTCACGTCACTTATCTATTTAGATTAGACCTCCGCCTGTTCGTTGGGTGTGGACTCATGCTCATGATATCCTGTGTGTATCAAGATAGAATCCGTCAGTCCTGTGTACAGGGCATAGGCATCTTACACATGTTTACGATCTAGTAAATACATGGCTGTGGTATAACTTCGAAAATCAGTTTCGAGTGTTATTTAGAGATCGTTAATTGAAAGTCGACTATATTATACCGAAAGGATTTGATGTTTTTATGTATATCCCAAGTATAATATGGATAGTCTGTGACGGAGGGATTATACGTATGTAATGACCTCGACTTGCATAGTTTAGCGAGATTATCTGTGGTCATATAATTCATAAGTGGGTGAATTATGGACACGAAATTATAAACCTAAACTTAGAGAGTCCCACAATATGAAGTGTACTCGTTGAGCACTTGGGCAATGCGTTATGAATAATATAGATTATTCATTAATTCAAATCGTCTAATCGGTTAAATGAAAACACATGCTTTAGGGCATTTTTGGTCAATCGTAATTAATGTGTATATGTATTTAATACATAATTTGATTAGATACACATTAATTAATTATCAAATGAGACTTTGACACATGTCATTAATATATATATTTGTTATTTAATGTAAATAAAAATACCTATATAATAATAATTAAATTAATTAATTATTTAGATATTTAAATGTTAAATATTTGAATAATTAATTGATAAACTTTTTCATAATTGTTATGAAAAATGTTTAATTATTATTGGTGACACATGGCATGATTTAATTAAACTTTAGGTGTGCAAATTTGATTTGTTAACATAAAGTTTGATTTTATTAATTGGATTAATTTTAGAAATTGATAATTATGCCTTTATTAGTCGGTCATGGAGTAATTTTTAAGTTGGAAATTTTTTGTTTTCTTTATCATCATCCTCCAAGGCCGAATGGCTTCCTCCAAAAGTCTCTCAAATTTGTCTTGATTATACAAGGGAGGAAAGGAAGAAAAATCAAGAAAAGGCTAAGGAATCAAGAGAATTAAAGGTAAATCTTTATATCCTTAAGCTTAGAAATTATGTTTCTTGTTTCTTTAAGATTTAATGAGATCTAGGGTTTCTTCTTTTTTATAAATTTAGGGCTTTTGGTGTTGGATGATGGATTTGGAAGTGTTGAGCATGTGTGAAGTAGATTTTGGATGATAATATTTTAATTATTGTCCAATTTGATTATTTGATGATATGTTGCCTTTCTAGAGTGTTATGACCACTCTTGCAATACCTAGAATTGTTCTTGGGTGGTTTATGTGTGGTGACTTTGATTAATGTATTGATTAATTGGATTAATCTTGAAAAATTGGATTTAATGCATGAAATTTGATCATTTTTGTTGCAAAATCAGATCTGGAAAACTAGATTATTTTTCATAAAGAATGATGTCATATGAGTGTATTGGATGTGTTTTGGGTGTTGGAATAATTTCCGGAAATATTTTCGGAGTTGAAATAAGTAAAAACGGTGAAAACGACATTACCGGGTGACTTTTAAGCAAACCAGGTGACGACTGTCCAAACAGTGAATTTGTCACTGTTCGAACAGTTTATGAACTGCCCTAACACTATTGAGGCTGACCTGGGCAGCCCTCATGTATATTGGGTATATGTCATTTTGCGGAAAAACGTTTTCGTAAGAGTTTCGCGATGTTTCTTAACTATTTGTCACTATTTGATATCGAATAAATATGTTTAGGTGAAATATGAATGAATTATTCATATTGGATATTGAATAATTCATTCGGTAATTTAAAAAAGTTTTCAAAT
>SKCR01035344.1:0-81476 GCA_019454045.1 Zanthoxylum bungeanum | reverse complement strand
TGTGTGTGTGTGTGTGTGTGTGTGTGTGTGTGTGTGTATAAACATAAATCAACTTTCAAGTATTCACGCATAGGTTACATACCTGGCTTCACGAACACTACAGGTCCTAGTCACATCTGTCAAAATAAGTGGCGAAATACCGTCAGAAACACGACTTACGGAGTTCTCGGTTAAACTACGATAAAATCCTGGATCTTTATGGAACAACCAAATCAAATCTGTTTTCAACACTTTCAGTTCCATTAGTATTAAAATATCATTACAAACTATTCCTATCCACTAATTCACATAAATCCCTAGTTTACGTATTTTTAGAAAATCTTCCGAAAAGGTTTCCGCAAACGCTACAGAAGGGTCCTGAACCCTCCGAACCTACCTGGTTTTATCCAACCATGTTCGTAATATCATAAATAATTCATAACTATCGTTAAAATCAAAACACATCATTCTACGCAAAAATCCACTCTTACCGGAAACTTGCATATTCTATCGGATCGATCAAACTCGTTCCGTTTTCACTCGGATTCTACCAAATGCAAATATTCAATATAGTAATACTCAATCAATTCAATTTATATCATTACGCTATTGTACAAAGCTACTAGATGCATCCGATTATTTAGTGAAAAACTTGAAATTAGCGGATTTTTTACAGGGAGGTCTTATCGAGATTTCGAGGTCATATACGGACTCCAAACGATCCCACGAACGCGCTGGAATCAACGGAATTTTGATTGGAGCTACTGTTCACCGTGGGTCACTATTTATCCAAACCTTCCTCCTTCGTTTTACGTACAACCGAGCACGAATCGTAAAAATCATCAATGTCATCTTGTAATACTCTTTGAGAGCTTCGATTTGACGGGTGGCTCAGGCCATGAAACGAAGCAACAAACCGGGATTGAAAAACCCACCACGCCCATCTCATTCACTTCTACTCATCGTCGGCGGTGATTTAGGGTTGCCGCCGGCCACCACAAGGTGGAGGGGTGGCCGGCGTACCCCTCTAGCCGTCTCGTCGGTCGGCATGCCTTCACCGAAACTCAAAAATTCATAATTTTGAAGCCATTCTTATATAAATTTTAAAAAGTGTTCAACATGAAAGTAGTTCATCTCGGAAAAATGAGTCTGATAGTTTAAAAATCAGCACAATCGGAGTTCGTTTGCTATCGTTATAGCCGAATCATCAAACTTTTATGCGTATAACGATATAAATATGAATCGCGTAACTGGTTCTCGAAATCACGCATTTTCCAAGGTGACAAAGCTTCATTTTAAAATGTTCTAATATATTTTCCCACACATAAACTTTTTTTTTCGAATGGAATCTTGTTCCACATCCTTAGCTTTAATTCGGAAACCTTCCAGCATTGTTCCGAATCTCGGGAGATTATATCATCCCCTCCTTATAAAAATTTCGTCCTCAAAATTTCTTCATCCTTATATTCGGAATCGAACACATGTACGTTACAATCTTATCTATATTCTGGAATCCTCTCACCTTACACATTTTCAAAGGTCACATATTTCATACATCATTACAACTCATGTTATTTTAAAACAAAACACATCAAATAAAACATTTCGTGCCACAATCAAATCAAACTTGTCATTTCAATCCATATTCATTCATAGGAACTTGCTCAATCATTTCAATTCATCCACCAACAGAAATAAAAAGTTGAACATATATCTTATATAGTTAATCACAGTCATCGTATCGTAGGTTCCTTATAGGCAATCAGATACAATATCAAAACGGAAAACATAATGTGGATCTCATACTATCTATTTCGTCCGTAATCTGAAACGGAACTCATTCAATTCATATTATATCATTTCATATCATATCTATAAACGATACCAATATCAAAGTTTACATACGTACATATCTTTTCACACATACAACATTATATGGCTGACTACATAACTTACATAAAAATCATAATACTCAAAAGATCTATGAGTAACTATAAACTTACATACATACTCTTGTAACGAACATAATCTTTTATATCAACAAATACATCCATTGCCACCACCAGAAGTGACATATAATCCTACATGCTCTTTTGATGTTGATAATCTGAAATCTGTCAATCTCTGTCATTATTCAAAATAGAAAATGTAAAACGATCTCTTTCAAAAATAATTTCGAAAATACATTTGGAAAAAAAAACTATTTCACTGTAAACAAAAATCAATTTCAAAATCCATCATCGTAAATCCATATCAAGCATCCAGCATAACTCACTGGACGAAACATAAACAATCATCCAATGCCCAAATCGCACGCACAGATCGGACAATGAACGAAATGATCCCATGTCGACAGAGGGTCGAGTCAGCCCACTACAATTGGACAAACCACTATACAAGCATCACGGAGGGTTAAGAATATAAAATCATCAAGCACTGTGACATAAACATATCATATCGTAAAATATCATAAACAATGGCGAAATACATCAAAATCAAAATGTAGTTATTTTGAAATCATTTTTCCCCCCAAAATATAAATATGTGTAATCGAAAATAAATCTTTAATGTAAATTTTCAAAATACATATCGATCATCCACTATTCAGTCGCGCGCATAGACAGGACAGTGTACCGACCATGTCGACATGGTAGTGGGCCAGCCATTTTCTAATGGTCTGAACCCCATAACAAGCGCATCGGCCAAGCCGGCATGAAACATATACAAGCATCACGGAGGGTCAAAAACATAAAATCATCAAGCACCGTGATGGAAACAGATTTTCGAGCGTCTCGACGGAAACAAGTTTTATAGTTTAAAAATATCAAAATTATTTTCGAGTACCGAGATAGAAACATATTATCAAGCACCTCGACAGAAACATATCGATAAATCAAAAAAAGCAAGAAAATTTTAATCAAGCATCGAGGCAGAAACATTTTCTTTATCATTTTATAATCAAAATCAAAACCTCTGAAAACTTTCTTTCTTTCTTATTTCCATTCATTTTTCTTTTCAAAACACTTTTATGCCAAAAATCAAATACTAAGTTTTCAAAACATGGTTCAAAATATCAGTTCATAATTCAGACTATCAATATCATAGAATCTCTCGTACATCAGAACATATTGAATTCACATTACTTACTTAAACATATACCTATATAATCCACATATGTTAACTTAGTACACATATACACACATATATTCATAGTACACAAACATATACAGACAATTCAAATAACATATATCAATCAAAACCATAACTTATTATATAATATACTAAACCTATACGTTACAAACATGAGACTTATATGATCTATACGTAACAGAAAAACATACTCAGACAATCGGATACCATGTACCTATAGTCACCGACGACCTAACCTTGCTCTGATATCACAACTGTAACACCCCGTCAGAGGCAGGATACTACCGACAGAAGATAGGATTGACCCATCTCCATAAGCCTCTGAATTTACCGAAAATTAGGCATGATGTATCCTAAAACTGGACAACCTGGATCACAGTCCAGCATCAAAGGGAATCTAAGAAGACATCAAATAAATAAAAGGATTTCAGGTCCACATAAATCTCATTAAAATCATATCATAAGGGCTCCGCCTATATCATATATCAACACACAATGGCTTTGTACCCACCACATCATAAATAATTAAAACATTTACTTTATATATATATATATATATATACACACACACAAACAGCGTGCTCAGCTCGATAAATAAACAATAACCAAATATCCTAAACTTCTTAAACTTCTAAACTTCTCCCAATACACTTTAGAGGGTGACTGCCATTTGGGTGATCTGCGTCTCGAGCATGACTTCCAAAGTTGAAGTGGTTGACCCATCTGGAAGCCAACTGGCTAAACTAGCAAATTGGTTTGGTGTGAGTTATAAAAAATCAGTAAGTAATCATGCTACTATAAACAAACAAGTCAAACATATCAACATATTAACAGAATTACTAAATTGTTACAAGTTCAGATTTATCAACTTTTATTATCCTTTATACTTTACCATGACAAATTTTCAAATCTACATATTCACATATTTGTCAATCTATTAGCCAAACATTCAAATCACACAAAATATCGACCCAAACATCATAAACAAGTAATTTTACATCGAAAACATTTCCATTATATGTGACGTGGAGTCAGACTTATTATAATTTATTACGATTAAGCATCTTTGAAATATTAAATCGATAAAACAATCACACTTCTTTCAATTCAAAACATATTTATCTTATATACATGCAAATATAATATCGTAATTCTCATAGATATATGTGCATACCATTACAACTTGGCAAACACGCTTTATAACATCTGATATTCTCATCGGTTTCAAATCATCCATTCATTTCACATAAGCATACGCGATCCATACATAACACGAGTTATATCATACACATACACTCAGAAATATTTACGAACATCAAGCAACCAATCACGAAGCACACACAACAACTGATACATCAAAGATCACATCATTCAACAACATACATACGGCTGGCTTACACACACAATGCTCGCACATGACTCATTACTTATTTTAGAATAGGTATGAGATGGATTCCATCCGAATGGATTCCTAACCAGCTCGATTACTACACCGCAAATCATCTAATCAAACATACACATAGGTACTCACACCATATAACATAAACTCATCACACGACTTTTCATACACAAGCACATACACGATAAATAATCCAAACATCATTCATATACTCATACACATATATTTATATATATCAAACATACGACTACACCTTATTACGAAATCAAATCTCATATCTCCCACAGTCCTCACATCTCTTCATTTATCGATCAATCATATTCTTTACTTATCAGTCAACATTCACCATTCATATATGTATCCAATCAGTCACGAACTTCCATCCCTCGGAAAAGACTTAGCCTATACCAACCCAACCTCTATACCACTAGATCATATGCATTAGTCATTAATAAACTTATTCTATTAACACACATCTACACGTACAAATACAAATTTAGAAATCATGACTTATCTCATTTTTCGATCTACCATACACAAATTATCCATGACATATCATCACATACCAATAAAATACGTGTATAAATATATCATCACTTACTTATACATATATTTTTCATTTACGTATATATATACATGCCATTACACATTCATACACTTACATAAACACATGTATATAGACATTGAGCTCGTCAATTACTTCACTTTATTGCATAGAAAAATAATCAAAAATCCATACCGGTGGTGATCGATTACTTAACCATACATAGTCTCGCACTTCTTTCTCAATACCGTCTCTTATCTATTTTCGTCTTAACCTAAACACTTCAATCATTTCTATATATATATATAAACATAAATCAACTTTCTAGTATTCATCGCATGGGTTAATTACCTGGCTTCGCGAACACTCTAGGTCCTAGTCACATCTATCAAAACAAGTGGCGAAATATTGTCAGAAATATGACTTACGGAGTTCTCGGTTAAACTACGATAAAATATCGGATCTTTCCACTTATATCGGAAACTTGCATATTCTATCGGATCGATCAAACTAGTTCCGTTTTCACTCGGATTCTACCAAATACACATATTCAATATATTAATACTCAATCAATTCAATTTATATCATTACGCTACTCTACAAAGCTACTGGATACATCCGATTATTTAGCGAAAAACTTGAAATTAGTAGATTTTTATCGGGAGGTCTTACCGAGATTTCGAGGGAATATACGGACTCTAAATGATCCCACGACGCGCTAGAATTGACGGAATTCTGATTAGAGCTATTGTTCACTGTGGGTCACTATTCATTAAATCTTCCTCCCTCGTTTCGCGCGCAACCAAGCACGGATCAGAAAAATTATCACTGTCATCTTGTAGTACTCTCTAGAGCTTCGATTTTTCGGGTGGCTCAGGCCCTGAAACGAAGCGACGAGCCAGGATCGACAAAACCCACCACGAGCGTCTCCTTCTCTTCTGCTCGCCGTCAGTGGCGATTTGGGCCTACCGTCGGCCACCACAAGGTGGAGAGGAAGCCGACGCACCCCTCTGGCCGGTCGCGCCGGCCAGCAGGCTGCCGGTGCAACTGGTCCAAGCTTTAACTATATTTGGTAATGGGGGATCGAGTTGGGTAATTTTTGAGGTTATGCATTTTCTATAATTATGAGAAACCATGGGTATTTATAGAGTAGTTTTCGAAATTTTCATCTTGACCCCCGTGAAATTTCAATAAGGCCCCTGTCATTGGGCTTTTTAAAAAATTCACAATTTTGAAGCCCTTCTGATGTAAATTTCAAAAGTTTTCAACACAAACGTTGTCTCGGAAAAAACGAGTCTGATAGTTCAAAAATCCGCCCAATCAGAGTTCGTTTGCTATCTTTATAGTCGAATCATCAAATTTTTACGCGTATAACGATATAAACATGAATCGCGTAACTGGTTCTCGAAATCATGCATTTTCCAACGCGACAAAGCTTTACTTTAAAACGTTCCGATCTATTTTCCCACACATAAACTCTTATTTTAAATGGCATCTTGTTCTAAATTCTTAGCTTTAATTCGGAAACTTCCAGCACTGTTTCGGAAAACTCGAGATATTACAGAAAGTCAATAAAGTGTCCTAGTTTGTTACACATGATCATGTGGGTTGTTAGAGTACTATGGGATTTGATAAGAGTTAGGGCTCATGCATTTATGATTTTTGATGTGTGATTATGTGTGTATGTGATTTATGTTATTTCATGATTTTTGAGATTTTTTTATGATTTTACATCTACTTATGTGATTTGATGATTTCGTTCGGATATCTTTATCCGTAACGGATTTGAGGACACCGATGGTTTTAATATATGTTATATACATTTATGATGCCTTAATACTTGCTATGGTTATATTTTGATTTATGTTACCTACATTCATGATATTGCAATGTGTATTTGAACTTTATTTGGACTCACCACGCAGCGGTATTTCAAAAGATGAATAGATTTTCAAAATAGATAATTGAGTTAAGTGACTCTTTGGAAAGCATCGTGAATAGTCGCAAAGAGTTTTAATTCTAAATTCGTATTTGGGGTAAATCCGTATTTTTGGTTAGTGGACGAGTTTTAAATTCTTTTTTCTTAGTCTGTAATAGCTATGACACATCATATTTTATGATTAATAATGATAGTGATACAGAATAATTTTTTTTTGTTCATGAATTCTATTTTTTTTTAACGTCGATTATGTTTACTGGTGATTCCGATAATGTGGAACATATAAGCAATTATTCAAATAATATATAAACACACGTAAAATTTCCAGACGGTGTGTGGATTTCCCGAATTATCACTAGCCTCGGTTATGAGGTGTGACAACTTCAAAACTTTAATTTGGTTCCTATGTTGAGCAGAGATATCGATGGATAATATATCATTCAACTTTATTTGTATTATTTCTCAAAAAAAAAAATTATTTGTATTATATATCGAGATAGGAGAGTTCTTCTCTAGTGAAGATGAATGCATATTTTAAAATGTGAATTTAGGATTAAATAGTATTATCTATATAGCCATGTTTTGTTGGGGGTTATTCGCTGCAGAAGCGCGGTTTGGGCGAGATCATAAATTTAAAATTTTTTAAAATTATCGATTAAATTATTTAATATCCTATATCTATAATTTATTCATATTTCACCTAAACATATTATTTGATATCAATAACGACATAATTAATGAAAACAATGCGAAACTTTTACGAAAATATTTTTCCGTAAAACAACATAAAATACGTTTTCGACTGAACCGACCAACCGAGAGCACACGGGACTTCCCAAGCAGTCGTTACCCGGTAAGCTCAAAAATCACACGATAACGCCGTTTTTCATCATTTTCGTGTATTTTCGTTCCGAAATATTTTTGACAATTATCCTAACACCCATATACATCCAACACATCCAAATCTCATAATTTTCATCATTAAAAATCTGAAATTTTTCAAGTCTGAAACAGTAAATAAAATTATCATTTTTCATCTTTAAATTTAATTTTCTTAAGACTAATCAATTTATCTTACAACAAATTAAAATCACCACAAATGAAAAAAATCTAGAACAATTCTAGGCATAACATGAGTGGTCATTACACTCTAGAATGACTACTAAGTTGTCCAAGAATAAGCTTACACATGCTTCTAGCCACTCAATCAAACAACTAAAACACAAAGTCCCAAATATGAGATGAAAACAACTCTCTACATCATGTGTAATGAACAAGAACAACAAGAGAAACAATTTTCATAATTAAAGAATATTAAAGAATATTTTTAATCTCAAAATCTTCTTTAATTTCATTTGTTCTTGATTATTTTTCTTTTCAAAACTCACTTCGGTGTATGAGGGGCTGTTTTGCCGTTCAAAGAAGGCTAGGGATTGCTCAACTACCACCTCCAGTAAAAAAAAGAAACAAAGTCCTTTTTTTATGTCCATATTGGCGTCCAAAAGGGGACAAATATGTCATTTGATTTTCCAATTTTTAATCATATTAAAAAACTTGGTAAATGTTGAGGAAAAATATCTCACATCGGCTGAGATAAACGATTAAACTCAAAATATAAACATTGGGCAACCCTCAACTCTAAAGCTGGCTTTTGGGTTGAGTTAGGCCCATGAATTTCAACATGATATCAGAGCCGCACTCATGCACGGGTGGGCCCACACTACCTGTCCACGTGACATGAACCAGGCAAAAGACCGGTTTGCACGTAAGGGGGAGTGTTGAGGAAAAATATCCCACATCGGCTGAGATAAATAATTAAACTCAAAATATAAACATTGGGCAACCCTCAATTCTCAAACTGGCTTTTGGGTTGAGTTAGGCCCATGAATTTCAATAAACCGAAGGAAATTTATTCCTCATTCCCTTTCCCATAGGAGCAATATGCCCATTGCTTGTATTGTCAAGCCCAGGTGAATCGGGCCCAGCAGTGGGAACAACTTCCGGCCCAGGTGAAAGAGGCGCTGAAGAAGCCTCTGTTTGTGGCGCTGATGAAGCCTTGGTGTGGGTCGGCCCACCCTCCCTCAAGCCCATGTCTAGATCTGCATCAAAATGGGGCGCCTGATCATGGTGGGCTTGGGGTTCAGGTTCGATGAGGTTGGGATTTTGTGTTTGGGGTTGTGGGTTAGGCAAATCAGCATCATCATCAACAAAATCAGCAAAATCACTATCAATTTCAACATTTACCGTAGGGACAATATTTTCTGGAATAATATTCACAGCACCCAGGTTACCAAACGGAAAAACATCCTAAAAAAACTTGACATCACGAGAAACAAATAATTCTTTTTTATCCAAATCAAACAACTTCAACCCCTTCTTTCCAAATGGGTAACCCAAAAACACACATTTTCTACTTCTACTTGTAAATTTTGTCGCCTATGGATTTTTGATCATGAGCAAAACTAAGACAACCAAAGGTGTGAATTGCCTCATATGAAAGAGGGGTGCAAAATAGGATTTCGAATGGTGTTTTATTGTGTAACAAAGGAGAGAGAGTGCGGTTTATTAAATGAGCGGCGGCAAGAATACTTTCTCCCCAAAAATAAATAGGCAAATTTGCTTGAAAGCGTAATGCCCTCCCCACATTTAAAATATGCTTATGTTTTCTCTCAACCCTCCCATTTTGTTGCGGGGTTCCACACATGAAGTTTGGAATAAAATACCAGTCGCAGAAAAATAGTCAAGTAGGCATTTAAATTCCGTACCATTATCACTTTGAACAACTTTCACTGTTTGAGAAAATTGTCGATCTACCATTGCAATAAAAGACATAAACATCCGAAAAACTTCTGTTTTATCGACCAACAAATAAATCCACACAGCTCTTGAGAAATCATCAACAATAGTTAAAAAATAACGAGATCCACAAGATAGACATGTTTATAAGAGCCCCACAAATCACAATGTATTTTCTCAAAAATTCTAATTGCCTTATTGTCACTTAAAGGAAATTTGTCTCTAGGATGCTTAGCACGAAAACATATTTCACAAGCTTTATTTAAACTACCCGTAAGATTGCTAACTGGAGGAAGTAACTTTACTACTTCTCTAAAGGGTGTCCCATCCTTTTATGCCACAACTCCAAAGTCGATGTTGCGTTATGGACAGAAACATGTTGTACCCAATCACCTTCAGCTCCGCCGAAGTAGTAAAGTCCATCTCGCCTAACTCCCGTTCCAATCAGCTCTCTGGTGTGGTCCTGTATAGCACACATAAAGAGTTAAATTGGACAATACAATGTAAGTCATCGTTCAATTGTGAAATCGAAAGTAAATTACAATTGAGTTTTGGCACATAAAGAACGTTTTTAAGAGTGATTTTATCCGACAATCGAACTAAACCGGATTGGGTTGCAGCAATATATTCACCATTAGGAAGTCCAACCGGACACGCAAACAACGCCATAGTATCAAATAACCAAGTCAAATCACCGGTCACGTGATGAGTTGCCCCGGTGTCAATGATCCATGACTTCGTGTCAAACTTATCATTCAACCTGTCATCCGGAACTTGAGCATTACCAATTAAAAAAGGTGAATTCATCTCCCGTTTAGGTGGCGGCGATGGTGGTTGTTCATTGTTGCCGGCCATTGTTTTATTGTGTGTGTATGTCAGGCTCTGATACCATGTTAAATAATGAAAGAAAGTCTTGAATTCACTCTGATTGAATTTACAATGGTAGGAGCCTTTTTATAGGCTACATAGAAAACCAAAATAGAAAAGGAATCATATAGTAATGAACAATAATAATGAATATAGGAAATCTGCATCTAATAGGAAAATAGGAAATCTGCATCTAATAGGGAAATAGGAAATCCTAATTAAGGTAAAACTCTAAGTTTAGGAAACAATCCTAAACAAAGCAACTACTTTCCTAAAACATATCATAATATCTCAACATGTTGAAATTCATGGGCCTAACTCAACCCAAAAGCCAGCTTGAGAGTTGAGGATTGCTCAATGTTTATATTTTGAGTTTAATTGTTTATCTCAGCCGATGTGGCATATTTTCCTCAACACTCCCCCTCACGTGCAAACCGGTCTTTTGCCTAGTTCATGTCACGTGGACAGGTAGTGTGGGCCCACCAGTGCATGAGTGTGGCTCTGATACCATGTTGAAATTCATGGGCCTAACTCAACCCAAAAGCCAGCTTGAGAGTTGAGGATTGCCCAATGTTTATATTTTGAGTTTAATTGTTTATCTCAGCCGATGTGTGATATTTTCCTCAACAGTAAATGACTATGACACATGACATTTTATTCCACCATATATTACATTTAATATATATATATATATATTAAATAAAGGATACTTTACACATGTATAAATAATAATAATAATAATAATAATAATAATAATAATAATAATATAATAATAATAATAATTCAATTAATTAATTGAAATAATCATTACTAACTTTATAAGTGTCAAGTTACCATTTTCCAATTAATGTGTATTTAATCTAATTATGTATCAAATACAAATACACATTTAAAAAAATGAAATACCTCGGCATGTGTATTTTCGTTTACCGATTAAATGAAATGAATTAATTGTCTTAATCCGATAAAATATTATGAATAATCGATATTATTCCCAATGTGTTGTCCAAGTGCTCAACGAGTACACTTCATATTGTAGGGCTCTCTAAGTTCAGGTTTATCTGTCACGAAATCCAATTTCGTGTCCATAATTCACTCACTCGTAAATTATGACAACCATGGATAAAATCATTGAACTATGTAAGTCGATATAATCTCATACGTATAATCCCTTAGTCACAGGTAATCCATATTATACCGAGGATATAGATTTGAACTTTAAATCCTTAAGGTATAATATAGTCGACTTATAAATTTACGATCTTTAAATAATACTCGGAACTCGCTTCTGAAGTGTACCACAGCCATGGATTTAACAGATCGCAAACACATGTAGGATACCTATGCCTTGTACACATGATTGATGGATTCTATTTTGATACACACCATATATCATGAGCATAAGTTCACACCCAACGAACAGACGGAGGTCTGACCTAAATAGGTCGGTGACGTGACTACAATCAAAGTGTGAAGGATAACTCATATATCCACCGTGGTATCTCAAGTCTAAGGATCACTATGCTACTCGACTCGAGAAGATTCCTATTGATGTTGGTGTACCATCTATTACAAAATCTTCGGTGAGTCGTTTGTATTTATCAAATAAACACCTACATGTTTATACGAGTTTTGAAAAACTCATGCTTCACTGGGATAAATCATCGAACCAAATCTTAATATACGACATGTATTGGCCTCATTGGATTTTACTAACAGACATGTGTAAGTATAAACTTCGTTGTAACTGTACAGTACAATATATATTTTCGGGTCTTTGTCTAATATATACATATCACTAAACCGGATTTAGTTTTAATCTAATCGAAATTAGATCAAGTGTGTATATAAAAGATAAGAGGTGCTATCATAAATACCTAACATTATGAAAAAAAAAATTTAATTGTTCGTGTTCATAAATCAGTCATAAATACAACTCGGATTTGCACTCAGAGTACCAACCCTAACATATTTGATATTGTACTTTAATATGTGGTGAGATAATAAAATCATGTTTTGGTCCAAATATAATTTTGAAGTGGTTGGTTAACAACAAAAAATACAGTAGTTAATCGTGATTTTTTTTTTTAAAAAAAAAAAAAGAGTTTTCTAAAAGTTTAGATTTTAAGTTTTTACTTATCATTAAAAAAATACATTGTAATTATTTTATTAAAATAAAATAAAATTATATATTGCCATCGTTTATTCATCCAATTTTTAAATAACAATACTAAACATAACTTATATTTGGCCTTAAATGATGACGTCTTGTAGAAAAGATAAAATAAGAAATTATATTTCACTTTTTTATGGCTGCCAATCTATGCAAGCAACTCAATGATAAATAAAGAAAATAATCAAATATCATAAATGTATTACTCATCTTCCAAATATGCATGCACATAATCATCACGATTCTTGCCATATGCGTATGACCTTATAGTTTTGATTCTTGGTGAACGTATATGTCATAATAGTCTTTGATTCTTACTATATTTGCATACCGTAACGATCTTGCAATATTTAAAAGTCTGCGGGTCTAACTCTGCATAATTAAAACCTAATTTAAGAGTTAAGAGTATTCTTAATTAATAGTAACTAATCTCTGTCGATGCAAGATATTTTTTCTATCACTCCTCGTCACATGCATATTGATGTTTTTGATTAGTCATTGTCATGTGTAAAAACTGTTGGTAAGATGTGTTATTAGTCGTTTTTTTTTTTTTTTTGCATACAATATATAATCAAAATCATTAAAAGTAATCATACAAGTCATGAAATTATAAATTCAAAAGTAAGAAAAATCTAGAAATGTGTTATAGAAAATGATGAACTTGACAAAGTCGAGATGCCTCTATCCTTAAGAACTTATTAGCCCCGCCTCGGTGCTCTACGAATTTCTTATGGCTAATGTTCTCCCAGGATAACTTGGTTGCTTATTGTTGAAAGGGCACTCCTTTCTTCAAGAACATAAACTTGAAAATGGTGGAAACTCTCTCTAATTCTTAGACTCTCTAACAATGAATAAATTATGAAATTTTTTGGATGATAGAAAAATGAACCCAAGGGAGTCTATTTATAGACAAGGAGAGTTGTCTTTCTAAATGTACATTTAGTTTAAGGTTGCAATCCTTTAAAGGATTATGACCCTCCAACATACTCTTTCACTTTAAAGGGTTATATCTATTCACTTTAAGGACATATCTCTTCCTTTTGTGTCTTTATCAAAAGACACATATTAAGGGACATGTCTTCTAATGAGACACCCTATAAATATACATGTTTATTTAGAAAATTTCCTACAATCCCGCACAATTTTCTAAATATCAATGCAGATGCTTAAGAGAGTTTTCTTGAAATGAACTGCATTGGAATATGTAGCTTTCGTCTTGAACCTTTTCTAGTGAATAACTATCGGATTTACTTGGCAAACCAGTGACCCATAGTCTTGAACTGTTTTGCTATTAGTGTAAACCAATACAATAGCCATCACACAGCTTCACTTGGACCATTTCTTATTCTACGGTTGTGTTTAATTCGGCCATGAACATCGGTCATGGCTTCATCAAGTACTTTAGGGAATTCAGCCTTTAAAATTCCCAAGGAAGCAGCCTCACTTCTTCTTGCAATATGTGATCTACTGTCAAATGTAATCTGTCTTAAATCTTATTTAGACTACTCTCCTAATATAGTGATCATTAAAATCTTTCGCTTAACCTAACCTTGACAAACAGTAATCTGCATCATTTTAGGAATTGGAAAGAGTACATAACTCTACAGTGCTTATTTTCTCAACTTGTTCTCTAGGTAAACCTTTAGTAAGTTAATCCGCCAGGTTTTTCTTCGATTTGACAAAATCTATTGAAATTATGCTGCTTGAGAGAATTTGCCTTATGATATTAAGTATTCAACATATATGTCGAGACTTACCATTATACATTATATTTTGGGCTTTCCCGATAGCCAATTGACTATCACAATATATGCATATAGTTGGCACTGGTTTTGGCCAATTAGGGATATCCTCTAAGAAATTTCGAAGCCACTTTGTTTCTTCTGCTGCTTTGTCTAGTGTTATGAATTCAGACTCCATAGTAAACCGGACAATACATGTTTATCTCAAGGATTTCCATGACACAGCTGCATCACCAAGTGTGAAAATAAATCCACTCGTGGAATTAGAATCCATTGTATCAGATATCCAGTTAGTATATCTATATCCATCTAGAACAACATAATATATCGTATAATACAGACCATATTTTGAAGTTTCTCTTAGATACCTCAAAACTCTTAATATGGCTTTCTAGTGGTTATATCTTGAATTATCGTATATCTACTAAGCCTATTTACAGCTTGAGCGATATCCGATCGTATGTAATTTGTGAGATACATCAGACTTCTGATGATTCTTGAATACTCTAATTGCGATACGATCGAACCAGTATTCTTTGACAAATGAAGAGTTAGGTCCACCGGAGTTCTAGCTACATTGAGATCTCATTTGTTATATTTCTCAAGTATTTTCTCAACATAATAGCCTGAGCTAATATATATCCCTCTGATGTTCTAGAAATCTTAATTCCTAGGATCACATCAGTTGCTCTTAAATATTTCATGCCGAATTTGCTGGTCAAATTTCTCATGCCATTGTTTAGGTGCTTGTTTTAATTCGTATAATGATTTTACAACTTTGCACACCTTGTGTTCTTGTCCATGAATATTAAAATATTCTGGTTAGTCCATGTAATCTCCTCATCCAATTCAACATTTAAGCCGTATTTACATCTATTTAATGTATTTCAAGACCAAATATAGCTGTTATAGCTATAAGCATTCTTATCAAAGTGATACGTGTCACTGGTGAATAGGTATCAAAGTAATCAAGACCTTTTTTTTGTCTATAACCTTTTATGACAAGTCTTGCCTTGTACTTATCTATTGATCCATCCGGCTTCATCTTCCGTTTGAAAATCCATTTGTAGCCCAGTGGCTTACAACCTGGAGGAAGATCTACTAACTCTCAAATATGATTTTGAAGGATAGAATCAATTTCGCTATTGATAGCCTCTTTCCAAAAAGATATCTCTGAAGAAGACATCGCTTCTTTATATCTTTAAGGCTCATTTTCTAACAAGTATGTTAGAAAATCAGGTTCGTATGACTTAGACATTCTTACTCTTTTGCTACATATAGGTTCATTTTCCTCAACATTTCCATGTTGACGTGATTCTTAATTAACTTGATCACTACTTGTAGCAGTATCAACAGTTATTTTGAGAGACTATGTTCTTTGTTTTTCTTTATAAAGAAATATCTCTTCAAAGAATGTCGCATTCCTTGACTCAATTATTATATTTAGATTGATGTCAGGAAATTCATATTTATGTACCAAGAATCGATAGGCGCTACTGTTGTGAGCATATCCAATAAATATACAGTTAAAAGTTTTTGGTCTTATTCTCACCTTCTTAAGTTTAAGAACCATCACTTTGGCGAAACACCCCCACACTTCCAGATTGTTGGAGTTGGTGTTTGGAGCGCCAATCCGAATAATGTATAGTACATTATATTTTATTATTTATTAATAAAATTACTACATTTTCATTTCAAATCTTATTAATGGTATTGTCATTATGCATATTAGATTGATGTATAAATGTGCCAAGAATGACATCGACCTTAGAATACTCATGTAGTAATACTGGAAACTAGGTGGTCTAATATTGGGATAAGTATTTCTATTATAAACTATTCTTAAAGTGTGTGTGTGTATATATATATTCATAGTCGTTGGTTTTGGAATATGGTCAAATTTCTATAACCTAGAAGACTAGCATATGTCGTATATTGGAATTGGAGTTCCAATGGCTTAACCCGATGTACCATGCGCTTTGGAAACTCAATAGACATGTGGGTATTGGTTGGACCGAATACTGAATGATTCACAGGTGATTCCTAATAGTTGGAAGTAAACACCACCGTCAATAGGAATCTCCTCGAGTCGAGTAGCATATGCAATCCTTTGACTATAGGATAACATTGATTTTGTGTGAGATCCTCCACACTTTGATGTCATGTATGTCAGAAACCTTTCATGATATGGCCTCTAGATGTTCATTGGGTGTGGACTGATGCACTCAGTAATCAATTACGAGTCAAGATAGGATCGGTCGGCCCGTATGTGTACCATAAGAGGTTTATGTATCCATATGAGTAAGTCACAATTCTTAAGACTTTGGCTAAAGTCGATCACCTAGGGTGGATCGCATCAGTTGTAAAGAATCGTGGACATGTTGACATGAGATGTGCGCCTTTGGAAACTTGACGTTGTATTCTATGTTTCCTAAGCACAACTCGGACAGCTTACGACGGAAGGATTGTTAAATATATGTGATGACCTCTACTTGTATAGTTCAAAAAGGTCATTCGTGTTCTTCACGAATTCGGAGGTGGCCGAATTGCGTACATATTAGCTAGGCTTATATGATGAACGTGTCTAAACTTAGAAAGTCCCAATATGAAGTGTACTCGTTGAGCACTTGGGTAGTTGATTAATTTTGATAAAAGGTAATATTCGATATTATAATTATCAACTAAGATAATCAAGTGTTATTGGATAACATTGATTAGTTACTTTGTTCTAATTGGATTAATTCAATAATTACACAATGGCTTAATTATAAAATCATAATTATCTCTACTATTTAAGGATATTATGGTAATTGTAAGTATGTAATAATTGGGGGATTTTGGCTTGATTTAATTGGATTAAATCAAAGTGACTAACATTGAACTAATTCATTTCCTAATCATTGTCTTGATTTAATTGGATTAAATCAACATGGTAGACAATGGAGATTAGTCACACATAATTATACATATTTGGACAAATTAGATTAAGCCCACCTAAAAGTTGATTACAACTTTTATTAATTAAAAATTGCCTAAGTCTTGCTATAAATAGAAAGCTTTAGGAAGGTTTTAATTAAGGAAAGCAAAAGCTTGAGAAAGCTAAATGCAAGCAAGTATTAAAGAAATTAGCTTAAATTAGAGAAGTGTTTAGAGAAGCTTTGTAAGGTCTCTACAACATTTCATCTAAGAGAAATCAAGATTGGATCTTGGGGTGAAGCTTGCTAGCATTGGAATCAAGATTGGATCTTGGAGTCAAGCTTGCTAATCATTGGAAGTTCTCCAAATATTTCAACAAAGAGAAGTAGATTGGATCTTTGAATCAACCTTACTAGGTAAGTTTGATCTTCTCCAAAAGCTATATTTTTCATTAATGAGACACATAGTGTTGAATTATGTATTAGATACATAATGTTGAAATTAGGCTAATTAATTGTGTTATGATGCTTTGGAAGTATAAACACAATATGCTTGTAATCGGGTCAAAATATTTATGTTAGACATAAACATAAAATTAGAGTTTGAACTCTAGATTAAAGCTTAGAGCTATGACTACTATTCTATAATCCCTTGACCACCTTTGGGTGACCTAGAATTATTCATGAGACATTTCTTATTGGGATTCTAATTTAGTTTGTGTATTGGATTCAAAATTTACGCAGTTACGTATTTAGAATAAATTTATATTTTTGTAAAACTATTTGATATGTTGAAAAACTTGAATTTTGTTCTATAACATGTGTTGATGTTGGTTTTGAAATTAAAAATTAATTTTAGGTGTTTTTGAAGTATTTAGGGAGAGTTAGAAGCAATTATGATAATATACACTAATTCCTTCAGCTCTCTGGAAAGAGAGCTGAAGGAAAGCCAATTTGAAAATTAAAAAAAAAAAATATGAGTACTGGGCGCTACAGTGCACGTGCGCATTATAGCGCGCACGGTACGTGCTACTCACGCTGATTTTATTTTATCTCGTTCTTGAGCTTTCAGACTCCGATTCAGCCTCGAATTTTTTCCTATACACTCGTAATGAAATATAGTATTTTATTAAATTATTTAAAATTACACCCATACTTGATATCTACGGATTAGACCCATTTCCACTACGCGAGGTACCGATCCGACCCTATGGGTTCCACATCTATCCCAACACATATATTTTTAGGAAGGTGTGTGACATTTCCATAATTCATATGATGTATTGTCCAATCTTTTGTGAGGTAACTTGATCAGAACATATTTGACGGAAAGCAAGACTTCCCTTCATAATTTATGGGGGTAAACTAGAGCTGGTCAACATGACATTCATCATTTCCTTCAGCGTTTGATTTTTACGTTCCGCATTCACATTTTTTGAGGAGAATAATGAGTAATAGTTTCATGAATAATTCCATGACTGAAACAATATTCACCAAATAGTGATACATATTCACTTCCCCTATCACTCATGATTCTTTTTATTTTCTTGCCAAGTTGATTTTCAACTTTTTTCTTATAGTGAATAAAGCTCTCAATAGCTTCATCTTTGCTCCCCGGCAAATACACATAGCAGAATCTTGTGCTATCATTGATAAAAGTGAAAAGGTAATTTTTACCGCCTCTTATTTGCACAACATTCATATCACATACATCGGTGTGTATAAGTTTCAAAGGTTCAGAACTTCATTCTATGGAATGAATTGATGTTATATTCATTTTTTCTTCAACACATGTTTCATATTTACGTTGGTTATCAATTGTAAATTTAGATATAAGGTTCGTGTTAATTAATTTATTTATTGTATCATAATTAACATGTCCCAACCTACCATGGATAAATTTTGTGACTCTACGATATGAGCAGAAGATGTAGCTTTATTATATTAGCACTGTGTCGATTGATACTCATTATATTGAACTTGAAAAGACCCTCAGTGAGGTATCTTTTCCTACGTAGTCATCGTTTTTGGTCAATACAAACCTGTTGGAAACAAATACAAGCTTAAATCCATTCTTTTTAAGGAGTGAACCTGAAACCATGTTCTTCCAAATAATAGGAATATGCAAAATATTCTTCAATATAAACTCATTCTCGGATGTCATCTTTAGAACCATTGTGCCTTGTCCAATCACTCTGGAGGTAGATGAGTTTCCCATAGTCAGATGATCGCCACTATTGACCTTCTGATATGAGGAAAATATTTTACTATCAACATATATATGACAGGTAGCTCTCGTGTCTACCTACCATTCTCTCGGGTTCCCAATCAAGTTGGCTTTAGTTACAACTATTGAAAGGTTCGACTCTAAGATCTCATCAGTTAGCAGCTCATCTTCAATTAAATGGGCCTCATTTTTTTCTTACCCTTGTCCTGAGACTTCTTATTTTTACAGTCTTTTTCCATGTGACCATTTTTCCCATAGACATATCACTTCCCCTTGAACTTCTTGTTTGATTGGGAAGAATCAGCTGCATTATTCTTTCTCTTTATGTTACCATTTCCACCTTTGACGATATTGGTCTTAAACTCCATAGTCTTATAGCTAGTCTTCTAAGACTTTCTATTGTCCTATTCGATTCGCAACCGAACTTCTAGGTATTCAAAACTCGTCTGCTTTTTTTTATGTTTCAGATAACTCCTAAATTCCTTCCATGAAGGTGGCTACTTGAAACGTCTCGCAGAGTTTCATTCCCTCATCCAATATTTCATGAATGATCAACTGTAATTCACCCAACTGAGACATTACTGTTCTTGAATCTACCATTTTGTAGTCCATGAACCTACCCATGATAAATTTCTTTTGTCCGGCATCCTCTGTTTTGTACTTCTTCTCAAGATATTCTCAGAGAATCTTCACAAAAGTCATGCCTTGGTACACATTGTACAGGGTATTGTCAAATCCTCCCAAGAGGTAGTTCTTGCACAAGAAGTCACCTTCCGACCATGCCTCAACTCGCAGTTGCTTGGCTATATTTGTTTCTCCCTCCACAGGACCCGGAGGATCTTCCTTGAGATACTTAGCCAACTGCAATATTGTTAAGTAAAACAGCATTTTGCTCTACCATTGTTTGAAGTTTTCTCCATCAAACTTATCCGATTTCTCTCCATGAGAAAGCGATAATGTGATATTCCCACTAGCCATGTATAACTATAAATTATACAAAAGATAAATTACACAAAGATCAACTTTATGATCCAATTTATGTGTTACACTAAATATCTACTTATTATTATTTTGGATAGTAGTACCAAATAATACAAGTCCTTGAATTTGTGACTAAAAGTTTCTTATGATAGGTAAATAAAGGAATATCCTCATAGGATGATGGGGTCTGGTGTAACCACTTAAGTCACTGCCCACTTAGGCTCTTATCGCCTTGGTGACAAAATTTTATTAATCACTTTCTCAATAGAAAATCTTAGGCATTCAATCTTTAGTGTTACACTTTAATTCTCAAGTTCAAGTATAATAGTTGTATAAGTATAAAGTCAATCAAGCTTGGAAGGAATTACTTGTGTATAACTACACTTTTAATTCTCAACCAAGTATGTAACAAACCTTAAATAATTTCAACTTTATCACATAATCTACTAGGTGTATGCATGTGATAAATGAACACCCTATCTATTAACTAAAACCTATACTATAAAAATTTAGTATATGATTTTACTAAGTTAATATTACTCTATGCATATATTCTATATTACTAAATTTTATTTTTATAATCGAAATATGTAATATATATGACAATAATCAAGTTAATATATATTTTATGAAATCTGTAAATTAATTGATTAATCTAAGTCTATGTTACTATTCCAAATCTAGAAAAATTTCAGGTATGACTTGCGTTAATGTTACGTTCGTTCAACCGTTCGAACAGAACTTTACAGATTGTTCACAGTCATGTAGCATTTGATAACGCGTTCGAATAAAATTTTCCAGAGAGTTAACGTTCGTGTAATGTTTGATAACGTGTTCGAATGAACCTTTCTAGAGAACTTGCGTTCAAGTGACATTCGTCACCACGTTCGAACAAAATTAGTGTTTTTCCTTATGCAATCGTCAGGCGTTCGAACGCTCTTATATATTTTTCATGCACAGAACGCATTTCCAGAGAAAAGAAGAGTAAAACATGCAAAAACTAGAGTTTAACAACACATGTGACTATAATAAGTTCTTAAGATTATTGGTAGGATGTGTTATTAGTCATTTTTTACCTACAATATATAATCAAAAATATTAAAAGTAATAATACAAGTCATGAAATTATAAATTCAAAAGTAAGAAAAACCTGGAAATATGTTATAGAAAATGATGAACTTGACCAAGTCGAGATGCCTCTGTTGGGGTTTTGGGCGATGGGGCGCAGCAGAAGCGCCATTCGGGCGAAATCGTATTTTAAATTTTTTTCAAAATACCGAATAAATTATTCAATATCTAATATGAATAATTTATTCATATTTCACCTAAACCTATTTATTCGATATCAAATAACGACAAAAATTCAATAGAAACGTCGTGAAACTTTTAAGAAAACCATTTTTTCGTAAAATGACGTAAAACTCATTTTCAATTGAACCGACCACCCGACACTTTTGGGGACTGCCCAGGTCAGCCCCAATAGTGTCAGGACAATTCATAGGCTTCCCAAACAGTGTTTAGATAGCCGTCACCTGGTTCATTTTTTTGCCGTTTTCACTTATTTAAACTCGGAAACACTTTCCGGAAATTGTTCCAACTCCCAAAACACATCCATTACATTCATATGACATCAAAATCATCACATAATTTCCAATTTTAATAGATCTGATCAGAAAACCAAAATTACCCATTTTTCATGCTTTAAATCCCAAAATTCAAGATGAATCCAATTAATCTATAACACCAACCAAAGTCACCAAATATGAACAACCCAAGAACAATTATAGGTGCCATAAGAGTGGTTATAACACTCTAGAATAGCAAACCATCATCTAATGATCAAATTGGAAACTAATTACAATAATTCCTTCCAAAGTCTACTTCACACATGCCAACACTTCCAATTTCATCCATCAACACCAAAAGCCTCAAATTCTATAAGTAAAGAAACCCTAGAGCCATTCTAAGAAATCAAGAAACAAGAAACTAATTTCAAGCTTAGGGGTTTTGAAGATTACCTTTAATACTCCATTTTCCTTAAGTCATTTCTTGATTTTTTTTCCTTCACTTATGAGCTTGAATCATCAAGCATCCATGAAACCCATTTTTCATGTTTTTCACTTGAGGTTCTCGGCAATTGTAGAAGACAACAAGAGAGAGAAAATAATTTTTTTATTTAATCTCTTGTTGACCGACTCAAGTATATAAAGGATGGGCATTTTGGTCTTTTTCATTTTAATCAAATTAAATACTAATTTAACTTTATGTAAACCAATCAAATTAGCACACATAAAGTATAATTAAGTCATGCCATATGGTCCAATAATAATTGGACAAATTCCATAACATTTATGGAAGAAGATCATTAATTAATAATTCAAATATTTAACAATTAAATATCCAAATAATTAATTAATGTAATTATTATTATATATGTATTTTTATTTACAATAAATAAAAAATACATATATTAATGGCATGTCTCAAAATCTCATTTGACAAATAATTAATGTGTATCTAATCGTATTATGTATCAAATACAAATACACAATAATTACGATTGGCCAAAATCCCCTTAATGCATGTGTTATCGTTTAACCGATTAAACGATCCGAATTAACTCATTTAATCCGGTGAAGTATGAATAATCTGTATTATTCATATCGAGTTGCCCAAGTGCTCAACGAGTACACTTCATATTGTGGGACTCTCTAAGTTTAGGTTTATCCGTCACGAAATCCAATTTCGTGTCCATAATCCACCCACTCATGGATTATGACGACCATGGATAATCTCGCTAAACTATGCAAGTCGAGGTCATAGCATACGTATAATCCCTCCGTCACATGTTATCCGTATTATACTATGGATATAGATGAAAACGTCAAATCTGTTCGGTATAATACAGTCGACTATCAATTTACGATCTCTAAATAACACTCGGAACTGATTTCCGAAGTTATACCACAGCCATGGATTTACTATATCGTAAACATGTGAGGATGTATATGCCATGTACACAGGACTGACGGATCATATCTTGATACTCACTGGATATCATGAGCATCAGTCCACACCCAACGAATAGGCGGAGGTCTGATCATGAATAGATCATTGACGTGACTGCCATCAAAGTGCGGAGGATAACTCATATATCCCATTGTGGTATCTCAAGTCGAATTATCACTATGCTCGCTCAACTCGTGAAGGTTCCTATTGAGGTTGGTGTACCATCTATTAGGAAATCTTCAGTGAGTCGTTCAGTGTTTTATCAAATAAACACCTACATATCTATACGAGTCTCCCGAGACTCATGGTTCATTGGGATAAACCATCGGACCAAGTCACGATATACGACATGTACTGGTCTCTGCGGATTTTACTAACCGACCCGTGTTAGTAAATCTTGACCATGAACTTTATTTAAGGATATACATCTTATAGCGCGCTTCCCAATGTCAATTACAAACTACGTTGTAACTGCGCACTATATTATAAATCTTATGGTCTTTGTCTAATATACATGTATCACTAAACCATATTCAGTTTCAATCTAATCGTAATCAGATATATATCGTAATTAGATCGAATAAGTGTATAAAAGACAAGAGTGATACCATTAAATTAAGTAATATTATGGAAATAGAATTGCTCGTATATATGAATCGGACACAAATACGATCCGGATTGGCACTCCGAGCACCAACCCTAACAGCCTCTACCCTTAAGAACTTATCAGCCCTGCCTCGATACTCTAAGGATTTCTTATGGCTAATGTTCTCCCATGATAACTTGGTTGCTTCTTGTTGAATGGGCATTCCTTTCTCTAAGAACTTGAACTTGAAAATGGTGGAAACTTTCTCTAATTCTTAGACTCTCTAACAATGAATGAATTATGGAATTTTTTGGATGATAGAAAAATGAACCCAATGGAGTCTATTTATAGACATGGTGGGTTTCCATTATAAATGAACCTTTAGTTTAAGGTTACAATCATTTAAAGGATTATAACCTTCTAACATACCCTTTTACTTTAAAGGGTTATATCTATTCACTTTAAGGACATATATGTTCAATTTGTGTCTTTCCCAAAGGACATATATCAAGGAACATGCCTTCTAATGAGACACCCTATAAATATACATGTTTATTTAGAAAATTTTTCTATAATTTATTTAGAAAATTTCCTATAAAATAATATAGGCTAACTCATACATGAGTTTGGATATAATAACATATATGATCTAACTGGTCATACTACATAATAATATTGATCTTTACCTTATATGCATTCCATAATAGCCTTTGACTTATAACAAGGTTAATTTGTTACATAATTGATAACTTTCTTTTCTTCTTGCTTTTTTAGAAAAAAAAAAGTGAGGAAATGTATTTATTGATCACCATTTGACTCCAAAATTAAATCATTTTCATCACCACAGACACTGCTTATCCTTCTCGGAGTCGAAAGGGCACAGCAGATTTGTATGCTTGTTTACGAATACACACACAAAGTTGCAGAAGCATTTTTCTGATTCCTCATTGTTGGTAGGAAATGGAGAATAATACACACTTTTAATTAATTTCACAAACCTATCAACTAGCTAGATTCATCCTCAATGGGTCCTTGTCGCACGAGCAAATTGGGCTTTCTCTGTTTCATTTTGAAGTCAAAACACTATAAGAAAAAATTTCTTTAGCGTACAAAATTTTAGCGTCACCTAAAAAATCATTGTCAAATATATATTTAGTATCGTCAAAACTTTGCGACGCTACAAGTAGCACATATTATATCGCAAGTAAAAAAGATGCTAAAAGTACAATATATAGCATCACCAAAGGACATTCGATGCTAATAATTATCACATTTAGCGTCGCAATACATATTTCGATGTTAAATGTCAACTTTTAGTGTCGTATATAGGTTGCAACGCTAAATGTTATAACTTTCAGTGTCGTTACCTATACTCGATGCTAAAGATTACAACCTTTAGCATCGATAGTTAACTTCGACGTAAAAAAATCCAAAATTTAGCATCGCAATAAATACTCTAGACGCTATATGTTTTATTATTTATCGTCTTATATGTTGCGAAGCTATATGTCATACATTTAGCGTCACTATTGATTCCGACAACGCCAAAAATTCTGCAAAAAAAAAAAACAATAGCTCACGACCCTTCTGCTATTTATATTCATTCTTCTTATTCATTTTTCAATACCCATATAAAAATATACACATTTTCATCATTTTCAACCACAATCCAACACTAGGCTAATTAAGTTATGTATTTTATGTAATGTATCATTGTTTACCCATTATGTATTTTTGAGTAAATATTAATTTATGAATTTAGCTAATTAATTAATGTATGTATTTTAGTATATGAGTTTATTATTTTTTTATATTTGTAGATATTTTTATTGATATGGATAGAAATTGGATGAGTGTGCCCAATAGATTGAGTATCAAATACCATAAAGGGGTGGAAGAATTTATAGAAGCATCAAAATGAGTTATTGATGCGGAAGGTTGTGTGAATTGTCCATGTAATAACTGTTTGAGTAGGAGAAAGATGTATTTGATTGAAGTTATGGATCACTTATACATGTAGGGAATTTCTGTGACCTATCGGTCGTGGGTTTACCATAGAGAAAATGGAAATTTTATCTCTCAGTATACCCATTTAGAAGCTAATACCAGTTATCACGAGCATCATCAAGATAATGATGATGATATGATTGCTGCTTTGCATGACTTGTAGGGTTCGACATTTGATGGAGAAACATCACATCCGGAGGAGAACGACATACATAAAATATTGAGTCAGTTACTTGAAGAAACTAAAAAGATACTATTTTATGGTATTGGCATGTTGACTTTGAACTTTATTGTCAAGCTACTCCACATCAAAGTAAGTAATGGAATGATCAATAAAAACATTGATATGATGTTAGAGTTATTTGGAAAGATGTTATTAGCCGGCATAGAATTGCCAAAATCATATTACGTGGCGAAAAAATACATGTAAGTATGATTGTGTATTATTTAGTGCAGAGTATGAATTCCTTGAGAATTGCCCAATATGTGGAGAAAATCGATAAAAGGTCTGTGATACTGGGAAGAATGTGCCTCAAAAGGTGTTGCGTTATTTTTCATTGACATATAAACTACAAAGATTATTTATGTCACGTCACAGCGCATCTGACATGAGATGGCATCATGATAAGAGAGTTGGTGATGATGGCGTACTTAGACACCATGCTGATGCAACTGAGTGGAAATTTTTTGATGATATGTATATGTGTTTTATCGAGGAACTTCTTAATGTCAAGTTAGGCCTCACATCTGATGGTTTTAATCCTTTTGGAAATATGTATAAGCATGTGGCATGTGGTAACCCTTTCATGTTCATATCATTACTTATATCAGGCCCACATTCCCCCGGTAAATATATTGATGTTTATTTAAGGCAGTTGATTGAAAAATTACTTACATTGTGGAATATCTGTGGTAATGGGAAGAATGTGCCTTAGAAGGTGTTGCGTTATTTTTCATTGACGTCTAGAAACAAAGATTATTTATGTCACGTCACATCGCATCTGACATGAGATGACATCATGATAAGAGAGTTAATGATGATGGCGTTCTTAGACATCCTACTGATGCAATTGAGTGGAAAAACTTTGATGATATGCATATATGTTTTTTCGTGGACCCTCGTAATGTCAGGTTAGGCATCGCATCTAATGGTTTTAATCCTTTTGGAAACATGTATGACCCTTGTAGCATGTGTCATGTGGTACCACCGTGAAAGTATATGAAAGACCCTTTCATGTTCCTATCATTACTTATATCGGGCCCACGTTCCCCTGGTAAATATATTGATGTTTACTTGAGTCCGTTGATTGAATAGTTACTTACATTGTGGAATATCGGTGTAACTACCTATGATGCAAGCAATATTTCCAAATGCAATCTGTGTTATTGGGGACTATTAACGACTTTCTTGCTTATGGCTCTCTATCTAGGTGGATTACTAAGGGTTACATGGCATGTCCAATGTGTGCGGGTGATACATCTTCACAACGTTTGCGGAAAAAATGAATATACGGGCCACAAAAAATTCTTAGACCTTACTCATCCATGAAAGAGAAGTAAATTATTTAACAGTCTTTCAGAACTTAGAAGCATGCCCAACAGTTTATCTGGATTTGACATACTTTGCCAACATCAGAGACTCATAAATAACATGCCCGAGAAGCATCCGAATAATAAAGTTGCCCATCGCATACGTCAACCTGAAGAGTTGAAAATGATGAGAATGAGCATTTGTTTTCAAGCTAGAGTATTAAGGGAGTCTGACTCTGCAACATAATTTAAATATGATGCATATTGAGAAAAACACATGCGGAAATTTGGTTGGCACCTTGTTGAATATTTTAGGGAAGATAAAAGACCTTGAAAATGCGCGTTTGGACCTGCAGGATATGAAAATTCGCAAAGATCCTCCTATAGGCTATGTCAAGCCCCATGCTTCTCATTTTGTGAGTGGTTAAAAATAGTAAATTTTCCTGATAGGTATGCATCATATATAGGAAGATATGTTAGAGATCACACAATAATTGGGTTGACGAGTCATGACTGTCACGTGCTTGTGGAAATTCTTCTTCATATGAGCATTCATTTGTTCCTTCCACCATAATTATTCAACACAACTATGGACTTGTGTGGTTTCTTCAAATAATTATGCCAGAGGACTTTAACCACGTTGGTGATTGATGAACTTGAGCAAGCAATCATCCTCATTCTTTGTCAATTGGAACGGATACTTCCACATGCATTTTTTGATGTAATGGTTCACCTGGTAATGCATTTACCCGCAGAAGCACGAAAATGAGGTCATGTCAAATTCAGATGGATGTACCCCATAAAAAGGTAAGCTCTTGTGTATAAATATTAATTCATGTCAAACACACACATATATTTGACTATATATCATATTAATTTTGTTGCTATATATTTCAGGATATTGGGACGCTATAAACAATATGTGTGAAACAAAGCGCAACTAGTAGGGTCAATTATTGAGGCCTATTTAACAAACGAAGCCCTAACATATAGTTCGATGTACTTAAAGAATATTGAAACAACCTTTAAATATCGAACTTGAAACTACGATATGAGAGAATGTGAATCACACGATGTCTCTATTTTCCAGAAAAACTGCAGACCCCTCAGGAAGATGACTGTTAAAATACTTACAATCGAGGAACAACAACGCGCTCATTGGTTTGTTCTGAGTAATTATGAAAAGTTTCAATCGTATCTACAGTATGTGTCTAAATTTAATTCAATAATTGAATAATTTACAAGGAATTTTATTTGATTTTATCATTTTTAATGTAGACATCATGAGACCGTTCTTGGTAGTAGTAGCAAAACCAAAATATCAGTGAGAGGCAACGAAGGAGATTCCCTAAGTGGTTTGAGGCAACTATGAGTTTTTTCCATACTCGAACTTTTTCAATGTTTAATATATCTTACTTTTGCTAATCAATGATTTCACATACATTAATTTCATATAAATAATCACATTGAAAATTTCGATGTCGACCCCTTCGGTGTTATAGCGTCACTAGCTTATGGTCATGCAAGACAAGTATATGAGTATTCTAGTCGTATCATTAATGGTGTGTGATTTATCACATAGCAAAGAGATATTTCGCGCTCAACTCAAAACTGTGGGATAATAATTCTAGTAGACCATGGTGACAATACTATTGATTTTTACGGTGTCCTGCAATAAGTTATTAAATTGATTTACAGGCCTAATCGTAGGATTGTCTTGTTCACAAGCAAGTAGTTTGACACTGATCCTAGAAAGAAGAGAATTCAATTTCATCACCATCTAACGTCGACCAAATGTCAACATGCATGGTAAAAATATGATCCATATATTTTATGTCATCAAGCACATCCTATCATGTATCTGGATGACCCAAAATTTGGGAATGGATGGAAAGGCGTGGAAAAATTAAACCGAAAGGGTATTTAGGACGTTTAAGAGAAACAAAATATTATTGATGACCACTTCGAAGAGGATACTGAGCACGACGACGATGTCGATCAATTTTTCTAATTGTCAAATATTATCCAGAATGATATTATTAGTATTCAGCTAACACGATATGATATTGATGCTATTAAGGTCAACGAAAACTTGGATGACGACGACGAAGAAGAAGATGACGACCGAGAAGTAGATAGTCGAAGACGAGTTTACATTGGATGATGAAACCGAGCAGACATTTAATAGTGACTAGGCTATTTGTACATTATATACAAAATTGAAAATGTTGTTATATAATATGTAATATATATATATATAATATATATATATATATATATATATATATATATATATATATATATATTATTAGCGTAGCCATGAAGAATTGAGGGAAATTAAATATTTAAAAATTTCAATTTCAATATTTCGTGTCGCCATGTCGATATAGCAATACTAAAGTAACACATTTGCATCGTTAGTAAGTAGCGACGCTAATGTAGATTTTTAGCATCGCTAGATTTTACGACGCTAAATGTTCTTTATAATAGCACCAAAACAGCCACACACATATCACCCTCTGTATTCACTCTCCCTTTCTTGCCTGCTATAACGGCACTCTCCCTCTCTCTCAGGTTTTTGATAAATATTTGCATAACATTTGGGGTTTTTTATTTTTTTATTTAATAGAAAATAATTAGGGTTGCATGGGGATTTTTGAAACCCCTCATACAATCCTAAACACTTGGTGTGCCAATGACACACCGAGTGTTTGGTTGTTTGCTTGTTGTCGTGCCTCATTTGAGGCATCATGAAGTGCCTTATTTGAGGCACTTCACGATGCCTCATTTGAGACACTCAGAGTTCTTCATTTATTTTTTCCTTAATATTTTCAAATTTAACTAAATTGACCGTTTGTTTTTTTCTAGATGACTCTCGGACAACGCAAGAGGCCCATTCTATCCACCAACAGTATGGCAAGTTCCATCTCTCAGCCATTTGCTCAGGCTGCTGACCCAATCCCCACAATCAGATGATCTCGGGGTGATACAAGGGGTTTGGAGTTGGCGCTTCACATGAAAGCCAATAGACGAATATCGATTTGCATATCCGATGATGGAGAGAAACAGTTAGGCCGCCACAATTCAAAGTTCACCAACGCAATTGGGACTACTATGTGGTATGATATTCCCCAGTAGTACACGTGCTGGACGAAAATATCGGAGCGGACGCGCAACAGCTTGTTCACAGTCTTGTCGGAAAATATCATTTTAAGCATCAATTTATTTTTGTTTTTAAATGAAGCCTTTAACTATTGTGTTTTTTGTGCAGAAGTGGTTCGACATTGACTTGATCGCTCCAAATATGGTCGAGTACGTCGATCATTGCATGGATAAGGCATATTCGAACTACCGCACAAAGAAACTCAAGCTCATTTTCGACGAACATGGTACGGATAATGTTATGGCCCATCAGCCACATGGCAACATTGAGGAGGATTGGGGGTATATGTGCTTCATAAGGGCTTTGGATGATTACGCGGTAAGTTTTAATTTCTTATAATATTTCATTTTGTAATCTTTTTGAAATAAAATACCGACTAACTTCTTTTTTTATAGAAAATTTATGAGCGAAACAAGATGAATCAGCGGAATCTGCGGTTCAATCATGTTGGAGGCTCGAACTCATTTTCTGTGCATCGCAAGGAATGCTCCAAGGTAAGTGGATATACGTTTACTTAATTATATTTTAACAATGTTTAATTACTAATTAATATTTTTCGTCTGCAGCATAGCAGCACGGGAGAAGTGCTACAGCCCCTTCCGATGCTGGATTTTTTCCAAGTCACTCACTGCACTCCAAATAAAGGTTGGGTGAACGATGTCACCCGAGAGTGCTATGTTAGTATTCAATTATATAAATTATGTAAAATTTCAAAATATTCTTAAAAATATGAGCGCATGGTGGACATCCAGACACAAACCCTTACGCAAGGCAATCAGCATTTGGCTAATGAAGACCTTTCGCATCAGGTGTTACAAAATATCACCTCTTACAACATCGGGCTTGGCACTCATTGGAAGACGACATGGGCTACTTATCGATCATCCAACTCCTCAGAAGAGGTCATAATCTTGATGGAGCGATTAAAGCTGACTCAAGACCGAGTGAAGATATAAAATAAAGAGATAAGAAGGTTGAAACATGAGTACGATCGGGAAATGGCGACCTTGCGGGCGCTTATGGAGAGATCGCTTGCTCAGAGTAGTGCTGCAAGAACAACCTCCACTATTCCTCCAGGCCCGACAGATGCAGCGCCTAACTCGAATGATCGTCCTACATGATTTTTTAATGTAATAAAACTTTTATTTTATATATATAATTATTATTTTAATTTCATTTTTACAAAAATAAAAAAAAATATAATTCAAATATATTTGTAATTACTCAGCAATTACAAATATATTTTAATAATATTTTATTTTTAAAATTTGTTAGCGTTGCCAAAAGAAGTGACGCTAAATGTATTACTTTAGCGTCGACAAGATAAATTTCGACGCTAAATATATTAGACATTTAGCGACGCCACATATTTTTATTGTTAAAAGATAATGATATTTAGTGCCGCCTTTACTTATCAACGCTGAATTGTAAAATTTTTGTATCGTCTATTATGGGTTTTGGCGACGATAATTTAGCGATGCATAAATATCTAACGTCGTCGGATGATTTTCAATATTAAAATCTTTCCTCGACCAGATTTTAACATTCATTTTTTACATTGAAAATCATGTAAATGTTGGAAATCTCACCGTTGAATCGCTAGTGAAATTTGATGTCCTTGCCATTAGGGTTTGTGAATTGCCATTGGCATATAGCCTTTTACTTTCCACTCAGATCAAAAGCAAACGCAAGGTGCCCGTGAGTCAAAACATCAACTAGTTAGCTACAGCAATATCAACTTTTATTGACAAATTCTCTTTTAGTCCCTATGGTGTAGGCCAACTACTCAATTAATCAATATAACTTTTCAAAATTAAATATTTTTGTGATATTATTTAATAACAAATCTAAAATGTGAAAAGTAAAAGTAGATATCAACGAAACCAGATATACAAAATAGAGTTTGCAATCAGTCGAGACGGGTTTGGATTTGTTAATCTCAATCTCACCTCGATCGTAGATGGAAATAAAAAAATAATCCTAAATTGGTACTGATTTTTGAATCGGGGTAATTTTTATCTTTAATTACAAACAGGAAATTTAATCGGGATGAAATAATTGTCATGAATCCCATACCGAACGATAAGAATCCCAAATATCGATGGATTCCGGATTTTCTAACATCCCTGATATAAAATAAGTTTTAGAAAAATTTTAAAAAATACATGAACTATTTGAATAATTAACTCAAACCTTATCCAGACTTCTGAATGTAACAAGTCACAAAGTGTTTTCGTTTAAATTTCCATCCACTTATGCTATCTGGAAGCATGAATGCATCATATGCCACAAATTTTTGTCATGAAAAGTAATAAAATCTAGTTGTGCTTCACAGAAATCACTTGCTAACAAGCAGCTTTATATATTCAACTGCCCCTAGAAAAAGGCTTCAAAACCACAAATTCACAAGTCAATAATTAAAGCTTTGATTTGTGGCCGCCCCATTAGTGAAATATTTTCTTCTTTGACTTCCGTCTCTCAATATTTTATTTTGGAAAATGATATACACACTAACAATCTCACAAATAAATTTACAAACCCTTTCTTTGTAGCTACAGTGATTCACTGTAGATCACTGTAGCTACAGTGAGGGGTTTCTAAATTTGTTTATGAGATTGTTAGTGAGTGTATCACCACTCTTTTATTTTTGGTGTGGGTCTAAATCCACACAAATGGTTCTTTCTAGTTAAAAAAATCTTAACAATTATAAATACATTTCAATATTTTTCTAAGTTGTCATAGTTTTATTTTGGAAATGTTGGAAATCTCACCGTTGAATCACCCGATTCGAGCTTAAATAGAGTAGGTAAAATCTCTGATTGTCCCAAATTCTTACAAAAAATACATCTTATGAACTCGAACTCAAAACCTGACAACAAAATCCTAATCTATTTACCATCAAACCGCACTCCTTAGAGTCATGGGATGTGATAGTGGCTAGATCAATTCTAAAGCTGTTTTCCAATTTTACTGCTATTAATTCGATGGCACATAAGGACGAAATATAATTTGTTGAGTAATGATACACTTACACACACTTTCACTTAAAGTTTTACAAACTCTCTCACTGTAGTTACAATAATTTATTGTAGATCACTGTAGTTACAGTGAGAGAGTTTGTAAAATTTTAAGTAAAAATGTGTGTGAATGTATCATTTTTGTAATTTGTTATATCATCTTGTTGTTTGATTCATTAGTTATTATCAATCAGCAATTTTTAAATACCCACGTGTGCACACATCTCTTCCTAATTTTGGGAAAGATTTTTCCAAATAAAATAAGACGATGACAGCATTTTTAGCTGAAACTTATTCCTTTATATGGAGGGTGGATAAAAAAATATTTGAAACTGAAAAATTGAATAGAACCGATATTATTTTTTTTGAAAATAATTTTTCGATATCTTAATTAAAAAACGAAACCGAATAGAATTAGAATAATTTTTTTATTAAAAAACCAAACAAAAAATGAATTAATTGAATAATTTAATTATTGAATTTTTTAAAATTTAATCATATTATGTTGTCAGTTTATAATTATATTTGTTACATTATTTATTTTATTTAGTGTTTAGTGATAATTAATTTCATGAAATATTTATAATTTTTTGCTCTAGTTATTATTCTTTTTATCTTCTTACATTTTGAATAATTTAAATGATGATTATATCTTATGAAAAACTTTTATTGGTATAGTTGTGATCATTAAAAGAGTTATAGTATATAAAACTTAAGTAAATGTTAGATTCGTTGAATATTATTAATTTTTTTTTATTTTTTATTGTTATTATTAAAAAATTGAAAAAAAATTAAATTATACCGAACTGAACCGGCAATTAAAAATAATTATAATTTTTTAATTAAAAAAAATCTTATAGTTACTTTTAAAAAAAAATAATAATTATTATAATTATAAAAAAAAATTATAATCGGACCGAACCGTGCCCACCCTTATTTATATGATATATTTTTTATTAAGTAGAACACGCAGGGTTACTTGCTGATCTAAACTTTGCATAAGCCAAAATACAAAGAACAAAAGGAATAAAATATGTGAAAAGAAGAGCTTATAATTGAAAGATTATGTCCAATTGTGTTTAAAAAGATGTAAATGAGCAGTAATAATTGATTATCCAAATTCTTCAATGAGGTGTACAAAAGGTTCCTGTCTTTCTTTGTCAGCATTTTCTTATATTCATTGTCAAGAGTCATCGACAATAATTGAAGATTAAGCTTAAATGACCACAAAATGTGCCAAGTGTTTCTCTTTTCTTTTATTTTTTTTTGGATAATTAAGGTGTCTGACTCAGTTATGTACATCTAATCTTCGGAGACATATGTCCCGTGCCTTAAGAAATTTACATCGGGAGACATGATCTTAAGGAAATGCACCTAATGAAATTCGAAAATGTATTTAATGGATTTGAATCTTTAACCTGACAATAAACAAACACTAAGCCAAAGTTTTTACTATTAAGACAAACCCTAGTTGTTAAATAAGTCAAGTGTTTCACTTTATTATCAAATTTAAGTTTCATTTTTTTTTATCAAATTTAATCTTATGATTGTCATCATGTAAAATGCTGTTTTCAAAAAAAGACTTTCGTGGCAAATTACCACAAGCTGGAATGAATCATCGACAACGTGAATCGGATGAAGCATCGATTTACAATGTGAAATATATATATATATATATATATATATATATATATATATATATATATATATATATATATATATATATTGGAGGTAATAATGATGAGATGATTTAAATCATATATTTTATCAAATGCAGGCAATATATGATTATGACAACTTTAATATATACTCCTTTACATTGAAACAACATTAGGGTTAGGACCGACGCGTCTGGATATTTACATAAAACCATCATATAACATAATTGAAAATTTAGATGAATTACTACTATCATTTTAGGGTTAATATACATCGAATTAGGGATATTTTTCAAAATTTTAATGAGGCCTAGACTAAAGCGAGATTTATTATCAACAAGTTAAAGAAGGGGAAAGAAAATTACACACTATAGAGAAGCTCAAGGACCTAATTCGTAGACAAAAGCTAATTTAGGAGTTGATGATCAATGATTACCTTAGGCTTCTAATGACAAATCTTTTCCTATTACTGTCCAGTGATAAGGTAGTGTGATCTTACTCGTTATGAATAGGGTCGGTTTTGGGTTCTAAGCAGCCTAAGCCACTGGCCAAAGCCCTTAGTTTCTAATAAATTTTAGGCCTAGTTATCAATTCATATAAACCTCCCATTGTCGTTTTTAGGCCAATGAAATAAGCCTCCATTCTAATAAATTTTTTAGATCCAATTTACTATTAAAATAAGCCTCCTATCATTTTTGCCCTAATATCATTATATCAGATAACAAATTAAGAAAAAAAATTGTGATTTAGAGAGGCTGCGAGTGATAGTATAGCAGTGCTTCTTGGTGAATTTTTATGTCTCTCATACGCATTAATTTTTTAAAATTATAATTGAACCGTTCACTCAATCCCCTCTTCATTTTCTCTCTCCATTCACCCGATCAGATCAATTTCGATGTTGCATAATCGTTGAATATGTACGGATCCATTGTTAGATTAGGAAAAATTTATGTTTTTTAATTATTTTACTCGATTTTGTTTCTAGACGGGTCGTTTTAAAAAAAATTTATAATTGAACCGTTCACTCAATCTTCTCTTCGTTTTCTTTCTTCATTCACCCGATCATATTAATTTCGATGTTGCATAATCATTGAATATATGCGGATCTATTGTTAGATTAGAAAAAAAATTATGTTTTTTAATTATTTTACTCTATTTTATTTATGGACTGTTCTTTGATTGTTAGTTGTCTTTCATTTTATGCTATTGATTAAAGGTTTAATTAATCATGAGGTTTTGCGTATATTTTTTCTCAAGACAAATGACTCATTTTCAGGAGTCTGCCTAAGACCAGCCAAATTTCAGATCCGTCATTGGTCATGAGTTTGGATATGATACTACATATAACCTCATGAGTATAACTGATATTCAAATGTTATTTTAAAAGTTTACGGCTGACTAATATTTATATAATTAATCAGTTATTATTCTCAGTTAATGTGGGACGGTTACAAAAGAGAGTTGGGGCTAAAAAAATAAATAAAATTTACATTTACTCATATGAGTTTTGGGCTATCTAAAAGAATGAAATTTATCTTAGTAATCTCATATAACACTTCGGTCTTGTTGCTATATATGTTATTAAATTTTATATTCCATATCAAATTAATTAATTTGAAATATAACATAATCTTTAGTTTTGATCGTAGCACAACTACATAATGGATCTTACTTGTAGCAGTAAAATTAGCTCATATAGCCAATGAAATTTTGCCAAAATCTATTATAATCAAAACTCAAGTCCAATTAAAAAGAGACAATCCAATTAAAAAGAGACAAAGGACGGATCTCTTAATGAGTTGTTAATTATGTCATTTGTGAATATACTCGAATAATTAACTCTAAAACTAGTAAGCTAGATTTTTGAAGATCCTTTCCGTATTTTATTCATATTTGAGAATATATGACACATGGATTTGGATTGGGATTTTGTTTTGAGATGAAATTTGTATTTAGTTTATATATATATATATATATGATTGTTATTTATTGGCTAATATTTTAAATAGAATTGAATATTACCGTTCATTACTATTAATATATATGTGATAAAAATTACGAAAAGTTTAAAACAATTCAGCTCAACTCAATATTGGATCCAAATTTGTCACCACTACAAGAAAAGAGACCATTAACGTCAAAATATTTCGTCGCTAAAAGTCAAAATTTTGATGCTAAAGGTCTTCTGCGTCGGAATAAAATTTTGACGCGAAAACTTAGTGGATGAAAGTATTTAGCGTCGAAAACCGATTTCGACGCTAAAAATATATCTTCAACGACGAAATGTTTTATCGCTAAAAGTATTTATCTTTAGCATTGAAAACAAAAGTATTTACTTTTAGCGTCGAAATTGGTTTTTGACGCTAAATACCTTCCTCGACCAAACTTTCGCGTCAAAATTTCATTTCAATGCCGAAAACCTCTACCGACGAAGTATTTCGACGCTAAAGGTGAAAAAAGTAAAACTAAAATAAAAAAATTGTTATAATTAGTTTTGAAAACTAATTATAACAAAATTGACATTACAAATTAATTTCAAACTAAATTTCATTACAAAAATAATTAAATTTTTAGAAAACATAAGAACATCATTATAAATTTATTATAAAAAATTAAAATTGTAAAATTTATCACAACAAAAATATAAAATAATAAACAAAATGATAAATTATGATTTTCTATATATTTTCTTCATCTTCACTTTCATATTCTCCATCTTCATTTTCATTTTTTTTCATTTTGATCACCATCTTCATTTCCACCATTTCTTCATCTTCATATTCAAAAAAATAAATAAAATAAAATAAAAACATTGGATGTTAACATAAAATACAAAAAATGAAACAAAACCCTTAAGGAAAAAAAATAGAGAGGAAATAAAAGTATGAGAGAAAGAAAGTGAGAATATGAGAAATCAAAAAGCAAATGAATTTATAGGGAAAAAATAATATTTAGCAACAAAAGTCTATTTCGTCGCTAAAGGTTCTCAATTAGCGGGAATTATTTTCGCTAAAATTTTGATCTTTAGCGTCGAAATTTTTGACTTTTAGGGTCGAATATTCATCGCAAAATGTCAAAAAATTTAAATCTAATTTTATTAGGCGGGAAATTAAAAATTTTAAATTTACCCTGTAACGTCGAAAATAAAGTCTGACGCTAAAGGTTTATGATTTAGCGCCGAATTAAATTGTTCAACGCTAAATGATATTATTTTTTTTATTTTTTTAATATTTAAAAAAAAAAACTCTCGCCTTCTAAAATTAGTGTTGAATTTTTATTTCAAAGCTAAAGGTTTACCTTTTACCGTCGAAATTAGGATTCGAAGTTAAAAGGTTGCACCTTTAGCGTCGAAAGAGTTGTTCGATGCTAAAGGTTCTACCCTTTAGCATCGAACAACTCTTTCGACGCTAAAGGTCAATCAATTAATGTCGAATTTAAATTACGACACTAAAGCTTCTACCCTTTAGCGTCGAGTTTAAATTACGACACTAAAGGTTCTAACATTTAACGTCGAAAAACTCTTTCAACGCTAAAGGGTCAACCCTTTAGCGTCGAAATTAAATTACGACGCTAAAGGAATCTTTAGTGTCAAAATTAGATTCGCGTTGAAAGAGTTTTTTGACGTTAAAAATTTACCTTTTAACTTCGAAATTAAAATTCGACGCTAAAATATTTATTAGCGTCGAAAAAAGTTTCGACGCTAAAGGTCAATTTTCTTTTAGTGCACACGCACACAGAGTTCATGGAATAAATGGCTCCTACAAAGATTGGTGGAAACTACATCAATTGGATGATTCATTACATACGAAAAAAAATAACCACATAAATTTATCGAATTGATCAAGTCTAAGTCTATAGGTGGCAAAAGGATACACATATCTTACACTTCTAATGATAAAATAAAGGCATTGGGTTGATCATCACAATTTTATTAGCCAACGTTTCTTTCATGGATAGAAATGTAAGAGAACGTTCTAAGAAGAAACAAAGTGTGCAAAAGAATTAATTAATTACGAATCACTAAGACTAGAGATAGATCCAATTATATAGCTGCCACTCTCAATTTCGATTATTAAAATGCAAAATTTATTGTTGTTCGAGAAACTATTTGGCATAAAAAAGAAAAGGATATGTACCAAATTTGGGATCAGACCCTGTGTCATGAGCTGCTTTCAATCGACGTTCGAAGGATAAGTTTTTGGTTCTGCGAGTACAGGCAATGCTTGATATTGACATTCAAGAGATTTGCTTTTATGTGTTAATATTTATGCTTAAAATAAGTTTAAGAATGATTAATTCAAGTCTCAAGATAATTAATTTCTAGTTGTTTTTCAAACTCGCAGGGACATGACTCAATGCAGGCCAAGAGGGGCTTCCTGGGCTTTGAATTTAGCGTAATATGTCCTTTACAATGTAAGCCTTTTTTTTAGATGGGTCTAAAGAGTTGAGCTTTTGCCACTCAACCAAAATGCTAATAGAGTTTAGGTAAAAATGTAAAAGTGATCCTCTAACTTTCATGTTTTTTCATTTAAGTCCGTTAACTTTCAGTTTTATCAATTCAGTCCTCTAACTTTCAATTTTTGTAAATTCAATGCTCCGTTATAAATTCATCACTGTTGCCGTTATAAATAACGGCAACTGCAAAGTAAACGTACTTTGCATGTTATTTAATTAATACCCTCAGTTAGAAAATATAGGCAGATAGAGGAAGTTAAAGCAAAGTAAACGTATTATGCTTGCATCTTCGAGCTATTTTTTGTCAAAAACACATATCTTAAGTTCAATATGATTTTTTGTCAAAAAATTATAACTAGTGCTAGTAACGAAGATATGTGTTTTTATAAGAGATTAAAATGTTTTATCTACTATATTTAGGCTCGAATCGAATGATTCGATTGTGTTATTCTCCATCGAATCAAAAGATGGAGAAAATATACCATACAACGCGGTATCACATTTGACGTCATTTACTAAAATCTACCTCTGTTGTATGATAGATTTTCTCCATCTTTTGAGTGGCATGATGACATTCTCGGATGATGTGGCATTACATTTGATGACAATCAATACTTTTGATTATGTGCAATCGCATGTATTGTAATGTCTAACCATTAAGTTTTTGCTAAATAAGTTGCGTATAATTATTTTCCACACTCGTCGCTAGGGTCCACTGATCAACTGCAGTGTAAAAATGTATCGTCTCGTGTTTTTTTTTTTTTTGAAGGATTGGAAATAACACAATTGAATCAATCGATTCGAGTCTAATTATAGTAAGTAAAACATTTGATTATCTTAATCTCTTATAATAAATACATATCTTCGTTACTAGCACTGGTTATAATTTTTATAATTTTTTGACAAAAAGTCATATTGAACTTGGGATATGTGTTTTGACAAAAAATATCTCGAAGATGCAAGCAGAGTACGTTTACTTTGCTTTAGCTTCCTCTGTCTGCCTATATTTTCTAATTGAGGGTATTAATTAAATAACAAGCAAAGTACGTTTACTTTGATGTTGCCGTTATTTGTAACGGCAATAGTGATGAATTTATAACGGAGCCTTGAATTGAAAAAAATTGAAAGTTAGAGGACTGAATTGACAAAACTGAAAATTAACGGACTTAAATGAAAAAACATGAAAGTTAGAGGGTCACTTTTGCATTTTTACCTAGATTTTATTTAGAGAACAAGATCGGTGGATGACGGGTATTAATGGAATTTTATTAATATGCATTTATATAGAGCATGGCCTGCTAGAGAACCAGATCCTCTGTACCAAAAGCAACTGAAATTTTGGAAAACAACTAGAAACAAATGAGGGTAGGCATATTAATGAAAATTAACTTAGTAAGGTGTTTATTTAGCATTTTGATGGAGTGGCAAAAACTCAACTTGCGACTAAAATAGTTTTGAAGTACAACAACAATGCCCATTTAAAATATCTTACCAAAAAATTTGGCCTTTTCTTAAATTTGGCCTAAGTTAAATTATTTTTCGAATTTACATAATTATCTTATTGTAACTTTAAATTTTCAAAATTATACTAAACTTTTGGGTTTTTCTTAAATTCGGCCTAATTTATGTTATTATCTTATTGTAAATTTAAAAATTCAAAATTATACTAAACTCACTTGATCATAATATAAAACAAGATGAGAGAGGAAAAACTTCATTTGTGCTTCCCTTGGTGGGCCTGACTTCGTCGACGTGCGAGTCGACACGAGTTGAATCAATTCAGGTTGAAATTTACACTCCCTATGTGGACGCCGTAAAGAGAACATCTATCCAAATATTTTTTTTTCTCAACTACACTTGAGTAGTGTAGGACACAGATGTTGGACGACGTTGTTTCGGGCTCGCGGTCCGGTTGGGAGTATGGAATAGCCCGTGGGGGACTAAACCGGAAAAATAACATGGAGTCGCCACCCGGTGTGAACCGGAAAAATAATTTAAGGCAGCACTCACCCCTCGCAAGGGAAGACCTCAAACCGTTGGGTTCGGAATGGTCCCTTACTTATGCCACTTGTAATGAAATGATTTGTGCAATAATCTAACCAAGCATAAGCAACATATTTCCAATGGGGTAATTTACTCCTAAGTTCGTATGTATAAAATAAATCATCATAGCGACAAACATACAATATCACACCATAATCTCATGATATGTTGAATCATCAAACGCGGAAAATAAATAACAACCTAAACATAAGTGAACGCCTATTGCGAAAGAAGATAACTAAATCATGCATAGAGGAATAACGTACTAGCGGCTAAATCATACTTGAGAAACAAGTAACATCCTAACGACCTAATCATGCTTGAATACCATCTCACGAACACGTCAAACGGATAAATGCGGGAACACAAGTAGATGGTAGCAGTAAAAGTGTCATTAATGGAATGGCATGGTTAATTACATAATGCAAGAGAAATCACCAAGAAGCAATCATGCATGAAATGTGATGAAAAAGACTCAGTTCAGTGTATGCGCGTTCGTGTAGCTTCAAAAACGCGTTCAAACGGTAAACAGAAGGTTCTCGTTCGTGTGGCGTTTGATAACGTGTTCGAACGGGACAAGACCTGATGAAACAAAAATGTGTGCACGTTCGAGTAGCGTTCGTAAACGCGTTCGAACGGTAAACAGAAGGTTCACGTTCGTGTAGCGTTTGAGAACGCGTTCGAACGGGACCAAACCTGATGCATGATAAAACAAAGGAAATACGTGTGCATTCGAGTAGCATTAGTAAACGCGTTCGAACGGTAAACAGAATGTTCGTGTTCGTATAGCGTTTGAGAACGAGTTCGAACGGGACCAGACCTGGTGAATGATAGACGATGCAACACATACATAGATAAGCAAATCCACAATGTAGGACCCTGTGTGCCCGATTGAACTCGTTCCCATTCAATCGGGTGTACCTCGTCCGGCGCAACAAAATATCGTGGTAAAGGTAGCCTTTAGGCATTTTCCCTCGAATAGATGACCTTGAATCCACCCTAGTTAGCCCATGCGCACAAGAATGCAATGCATGCGTAAATAAAGCAACGATATGCAAAGGGTAAATGACATAATAAAAAAAGGTGCGGTAAAACATCGTGGTAAAGGTAGCATTTAGGCATTTTCCCTCGAATAGAGGACCTTGAATCCACCCTAGTTAGCCCATGCATACAAGAATGCAATGCATGCGTAAATAAAGCAACGATATGCAAAGGGTAAATGACATAATAAAAAAGGCGCGACAAAACATCGTGGTAAAGGTAGCCTTCAGGCATTTCCCTCGAACAGATGACCTTTAATCCACCTTAGTTAGCCCATGCGCGTTATGTTACCGTGCATATAAAATAAGGACAACAATATAGACTTTGCATATTTGATTAAACATATATTACATTCAATCAAACACACTTTGTCCGGCGCGGCAAAGCATTGTCGTAAAGGTAGTCTTTCAGACTTTTCTTCCCTCAAATAGGGAACCTTTAGGCCAACATACTAAGCCCATGCGCATCACATCATCAATACAAACAAATAATCGTACATAAATTAAATGGCGGAATATAAAATATGGATAACAAACGAACAAGATAAAACATATCGAAATATGTGTCGTTTGCTCAAGTGGTACGTGGAGTTGTATCCCAAGTACAGACCGCACTACCGTCCATTCAGATTCGGCTACGGAATTTACATCTGAGTTTCCATCCTATATACCACAAGAGACGACACATTTTCCATTCATTCAAGGGCCTCAACACACATCAATCAACGACTCTCATGCGAAGAAAATTCGATAAATGATTAAAATAGGAATAAAGATAAATAAAAGATGGTGCCCTCAGGTCTAACCTTTTAGATCGTCTCTCGGAAGTACCGTACACGGTCGTCGGAAGGGTTAATGCTCCACGGCTCCTCCGGTTCACTGGTTCACGTCTTTTCCTCCTGCTGTTTCACACTGCTCGGGCTGCTGTTTTCACTCCGTTTCACTCACTGCTTTTTCACTGTATTTTCTGGTCACTGTTCTTGGTGTATTGATGGACTGCTTTTGCGGTTAAAAGGGGGTTGAGACTGCTGTTTTGTGTGGTTATTTAAGGGTTTTAAAGTGCAGTTTTTGTTCACTATTTTAGGTGATTTTAGGCCACTATTTTGGGGTATAGATCTCGGTGAATGTCGGGGGTGTTTTCAGGGGCTGTTCGGTGGTTGTAGGGGCTTTGAATAGCTGATGTTTCGGTGGTTGTAGGGGCTGTATGGGAGTAGTTTTGGTCATGGCAATGAGGCTGTACGGGAGTAGTTTTGTTGCGGCAATTGGGGCTTTTTGATTTTATGATTTTCGGTTATTGAGAGTGAGGGAGGATAAGAGAATTCTTTGTTGCTTATGGCTTGTTATGCGTGAATGTTAGGAGTCTTTTTGTGTGAATCAGCTAGGGTTTGGATGTGTGATGAAGGCTTCTTTTTTATAGGCAAGGGTGAATCCATGTTTGAAAAGGAAAGGGACCAATTAGTGTTTTACAAGGAAAATTTATATTTGATTGGGGACAAGATTTGTTTTTTTTAGGTAGGGACATATTTTATATTTTATTTGATTTATTTTATTTGGTATTGTGATTTTTAGATTTGTTTTAATTTCACCATGTGTTTAATGTGTGGATTTTTTTAGGGAAGTGATTTAATGGGCTTTGGTGGGCTAATTGGGCTTGGGTATGAGGCTAGCAGCAAAACCAGAAGTACCGACACCGTTCGAACGCTGATTCGAATGCTACACGAACGCCCGTAATCTGCTTGACGTTCGAACGTGTTAACGAACGCAGCATGAATGAAAGCAGTGAACATGTGAATTGAATCTTTTGACACACTTATTCTGAATTTCCCCTTCCGACGTCCGTTTCCCGCGACTTCCGTGACTTAAAAGGTAGTGTCTCCAAATGAGACTCATCATAGGGATTTACATGCAAAATGTAGTGCCTACAAGTAGTATTATATAAATCATTTAGTCTTTGTTTTATTTTCAATGTAGGTTACTCAATTTCCTCTTCTTCTTTTTATCTCAATGGTGTGCCCTTTGAGAGATAATGTAACACCCCGCTTAAGGCAGGATGCTATCGGCAGGAGACAGAATAATTCATTCTCTGAGCTTCAAATTTAACAAAAAATGGACATGACGTGCCCTAAAAATGGCAATCCTGATCACAGTCCAGCACGAAAATGACATGTCGAAAACATCAGATAAACATAAAGGACCTCCGTTCAACTCAAAATAAAACAAATCACCTCATCAACACTCAGGGCTTCGTGCCCGAATCAAAACATACAATCCAATACTTATATTACGTACATATATCAATAGATTTTGTTCAAAACAAACATATACAGATGTAGCACTAGCACGATTCCTATACTATATAACTCTTCCCATGACTCTTGATTGGATGACTGAAACTTGAGTAACTCTAGTTCATAGTAGCCTAAAACTGAAAATCTAGTAGACAACCTAAATTCTTGTACATAATTGTATTTCGAAAAGTTAAAAATGACTTATGACAATATCAACCCATGCATCAAAACTAGTAGAAATAAAAATATGCAAATCAATAAACATATAGAAATAAAATCTCATACTGGGAAAAATGGAGTTGAAAACATGCAGCATGCATAATTATTCTTAATAAATATCTATATCTGCGAATTTTAGATGAATTACTATTATAAATAAATTTTGTGCCATGCTCCAGGGAAAACAAAATCGATTTTGAATTACTAAAATTTTTGAAAATTTACTTGGAATCAAAACCGTAGCAAAAAGTAACCTTCCAAGATGTTGTATGAACACAACACGTGTGTGATGTTGGGATATATGTCTTAGAGCATCATGTAATCTGTAAACGAGATTATTATTATAATAATACACTATGTTTTTATTCATTTATCGGTTGTTTTTTGCATATTATAAATTATCATGCATACCCATTATTACTAATGTATTTCCAGACTTAGTTTATGAGTGTCATACACAAAATGATTTAAGTTTAAAATTAGTAATCTAAAATAGTCTGTAGTGAGCAAATAAAGATGAGTAATTTGTTTGTGGTTTATCTACAGTTGCGATCCATTCCATAAATGTATAATGACATTGATCTGGGATTGTTCATGTGGAGACATGGGAATGGAAGCACCTTTTATGATGCAACTATATAAAACTGGACCCAGGAAAAAAAATTTATTTTAATATATGTTAGACAAAAAAATTCATATCAGTCTATTAGATTATCATATATGGATTGATTTAAATCCAGAATATACTATAACTCATGTATACCAAAATTGGATTTCAGATGAGAAAGTTACGATCAAAATACAAAAACTACATAAATCCCCTCATGACTAACTTAACCCATTGGGCCACATGCTCAACCATTTACTTAAGCCCCAAACTAACATTAAAACAATGATTTATCATTGGCCTTATACAAACAACTTAATACTTTGACTCATGTTACATTAATATATGAATAGACTAAATAACTAACAAAATAAATTAAGCCCAACGTAAAATAAGATATTTTGCATAGGCCAAGCCCATTAATTTCATGTACATACTTCTTCACTTGTTGAATCAAGCTTGGTTTCTCTCTTTTGAAGTCTATCTTGCAAGTTGGACTTCCAGAGGTTTCTCTCTTTTGAAGGCACTTTCAGAAGGCCTAATCACTAGGGGTGAGCAATGGTTCCGGGTCTACCCGGAACCTGTTGGAACCGGATCGATTTTCCGGGTTTGGAACCGGAACCAGTTATAATCGGGTAGGTTCCGGTTCCAAAAATGAAGGAACCGATTTTATCCGGGTAGGTTCCGGTTCCAAAATGATCGGAACCGGAACCGGACCATGGAACCGGTTTTAATAACGTACCGGATAATTTCTGTTGAAATTTAGAACCTAAATTAGGTCGAAAATTGTATTTCTGAAAGTGAATCTAGTCTTAACAATGTGAAATTTTTAGATGTTTAAAACCTTTTTATTACTTCTTGTTATTACTGGCTATTTCCAATTGGCCAATACTTTTACTGGATTATAACATTTTTTTTTTGCTTGTTCTGATTACATTCAACTGAGTGTTAAACTGGGACTACTGATGGCCTCTGTTTAAACTGGGACTACTGATGGCCTCTGTTTTTAAAAGTCTAAAGCTTCATTTTCTTCGTTCTTGAGCTTCTGCACTCCGATTTGGTCCCCGTTTTTTCCTACTGACTCGTATTGGAATGTAATTTTTATTAAAATATTTTAAAATAGGGTAATTCGGAACCAGACCGGAACCGGATTGGAACTGAATAATAGGGTACCCTATTTAATTGGGTAGGTTCCGGTTCCACTTAGTGCGGAACCGAATTTTTCTGGGTAGGTTCCGGTTCCATGCAGAACCGGAACCGAAACCGGTTTTTCTCACCCCTACTAATCACTAGGTCTCGAGCTAAGAGGATCCAGAAAGCAATGCATGGACTAGTTCAGAGGGTCATATCTGACTATTGATAACTTCAAGTACGAGCCTCTATTACATTAACTATGGGCTTGAAGATGGACGTCCTATGAGGGTGAACCTTATTCAGGCCGTGGAGCAGTCTGATACTTAGGCATTCTTTAGCGCATTTATTTGTTTGTTTATTGTTATTTTATTTGGGCTTGATATTTATTTTAATTCGGCCCTTTTATTTGTATTAGCATGATATTTAGGTTATTTTTTTTAGGATTTATGTTAAGCATGCATGGCTATGCTATAGGGTTAGCCTAGGTTAGTTTTAGGATACACGCATGTTGGCGTGTGGGTAGTTTTATCTTTTCTTATTTGTGGGTTATGGTTTTGATTAAAACCTCTTTATAAAAGGCTAACTTTGCCTCTGTTTTTAAAAACAAACTATCTTTTAATAAAATACATATTTTCATGAGTTTGTGAGTAATCCTCAAATTGGTCTCATTGAATTTGGTTTATCAAAGGTTTGGTGCCTTTGTGGCGCCCCCATTAGCACTCTAGGTTTTTGTTATCTGTTTTTCAGAGGTTTGGAGTTTGAACCAAAACTGTCTTGGATTTCTTGGGAATGATTTCAATCTAGTGTGGGTTTTGCTTAGATTATTCCAGACATGTTTTCATCATTATGCATGACCAACGTGCAATGATTCAAACTGTACTAACTAACACACATACGTGCATACAAACTTGTACATAATATACATGTGTGACTAAACCTAATTGGCTTGTTATAAAAATTTTGGCATGATGTATATCCTAAACTCCATGCAATCCTGGATCATTGACCAATACCGTAGGGAAACCTATCTATATAATTTATACATTGCCACATCAAAACAACATTCAAAACGGACTTATTGCCTGACTTGTGTTACATGACTGTTCATGATCACTTGTGATTTGTGCTCATCTAATCTATCGTGAATTGTACTTGTTCCATACATGCATACTATCAACGTATATTTCTAAATTAAGTTTAATATACTCATAAATTAGTTCACATGATTACCAATATAAATTACTCTAATATATATTACATCACCAATAGATTTTTTAATCACTTAAAATATAACTTGCAATATAACTTGCATTCTACGTGTGAGCCTTTATATTTACCTAATGACTACAGTAATTGTTGTCCACTGTTTCCCAAGCTAGTCCTCCGCATGTCTGAATGAGATGCCTACATGATTGAAAATGAAAGAAATAAGTGACGTGACATCTTAGTGCATGAATACAAGCATAAGTTACGTAATATCATTTACGTAATTAATCAAAATATTATGTCAAACTTAGAACGTGAATCATAATGTAATTCATATACGTATACCTAAATCGTATCCTGATCTCGAAACCTGTAACATGACTGATCATTAAAACATAATAACTGTTGGAGTTTGTGCTTGGAGCGTCAATTCGAATAACTATATTTTCATTTTAAACCTTATTAATGGTAATTTCATTATGCATATTAGATGGATATGTATGTTGAGAATGACATCGACCTTAGAATAATCATGTAGTAATACTGGACACTGGGTGGTCCGATATTGGGATAATATTACTATTATAAATTATTCTTAAAGTAAATATTTCTAGTCGTTGGTTTTGGAATACGGTCGAATTCCTATAACCGAGAAGACAAGCATATGTCGTATATTGGAATTGGAGTTCCAATGGTTTAACTTGATGTACTATGAGTATGGGAAGCTTGTATAAACATGTGGGTATTCGTTGGAGCGAATACTGAATGACTCACGGGTGATTCCAAATAGTTGGAAGTACACACCTCCGTCAATAAGAATCTCCTCAAGTCGAGTAACATATGTGACCCTTTGACTATATGATAGAATTGATTTTGTGTGAGATCCTCCACACTTAGATGTCATGTATGTCAGAAATATTTCATGGTATGGCCTCAAGATGTTTGTTGGGTGTGTACCGATACACTCGTTAATCAAGTGCGTATCAAGATAGGATCTGTTGGCCTCGTATCTGTACCATAAGGGGTTTAGGTATCTATGTGAGTAAGTCATGATTCTTAAGACTTTGGCGCCAAAGCCAATCACCTATGGTGGATCATTTTTTCAGAAATGTTTTCTGTTTAAGTTATAAAGAATCGTGGATATGTCGACATGAGACGTGTGTCTTGGAAACTTGACGATGTATTCTATGTTTCCTAAGCACAACCCGGATAGCCAACGACTGAGGGATTGTTAAACATATGTGATGACCTCGACTTGTATAGTTCAAAAAAATCGTTCGTGTTCTTCGTGAATTCGGAAGTGGCCAAATTGCTTACATATTAGCTAGGCTTATATGAAGAACGTGTCTGGACTTAGAGAGTCCATAATATGAAGTGTACTCGTTGAGCACTTTGATAGCCGATAATTTTTTATAATAAATAATATTTGATATTATAGTTATCAACTAAAATAATTAAGTGTTATTGGATAACACTGATTATTTACTTAATCTAATTGGATTAATTGGATTAATCCAAATCACACAAGGGCTTTATCATAATTTCATAAATATCTCTACCTTTTGAGGATATTTTGGTAATTATAAATATATAATTATTGGTGTATTTGACTTGATTTAATTGGATTAAATCAAAGTGGTAGACAATGAACTAATCTATTTTCTAATCTTTATCTTGATTTAATTGGATTAAATCAAAGTGGTAGACGAAGGTGATTAGTCACACCTAATTATACATATTTGAAAAAATTGGATTAAGGCCACCTAAAAGTTGATTAAAACTTTTATTAATTAAAAATTCCCAAAGTTTTGTTATAAATAACAAGCTTGGGGAAGGTTTTAATTAAGCTAAATAAGCACGATAAGCTTGTGAAAGCTAAATACAAATAATTTTTAGAGAAAATTAGCTAAATAAGCATGATAAGCTTGTGAAAGCTAAATACAAATAATTTTTAGAGAAAATTAGAGAAGTGTTTAGAGAAGCTTTGGAAGTTCTCTATAATATTTCAACAATGAGAAATCAAGATTGGATCTTGGAGTGAAGCTCGCTAGCATTGGAATCAAGATTGGTCTTGAAGTCAAGTTTGCAAACCTTGGAAGTTCTCTAACAATTTTAATGATGAGAAGGAGATTGGATCTTTGTATCAAGCTTACTAGGTAATGTTTGATCTTATCCTAAGCTATGTTTTTCATTAGTGAGTTTTCATTAGTGAGACATATAGTGATGAAATATGTATTGGATGCATAATAACATAGCTTAAAGTTGAAATTAGGCTAATGAATTGTGTTAGGATACTTTGGAAGTATAAACACAATATGCTTGTAATTGGGTCAAAGATGTTTATGTTAGACATCGAACAATTAATAAGAGTTTGGAACTCTAGATTAAAGCTTAGAGTTATGAATAACATTCTAGAATCACTTGATCACCTTTGAGTGACCTAGAATTATTCATAAGTCATTTCATTGTGGGATTCTAATTTGGTTTGTGTTTTGGATTCAAAATTTACGCAAGTGCATATTTAGAATAAATTTATATTTTTGTAAGAATATTTGATATTTTGACAAATATGATTTTTGTTCTATAACATGTATTGATGTTGGTTTTGATATTAAAAATTAATTTTGGGTGTTTAGGAGAGATTAGAAGTAAATAGGGTAAAATAACCTATTTGCATCAGCTCTCTGGAAAATTTTCCAGTGAGTTGATGCTTTGATGTAAGACAAAGCATCAAATGAAATTAAAAAAAAATGAATTTTGTCTGAGCGCTACAGCGCGCGCGTCGCGCACTCGCGCGTCAAATTTTATTTTTTCCCTTTTTTAAGTTTCCAAACTCCGTTTCAATCTCGGTTTTTTCCTATACACTCGTAATGGAATATAGTATTCCATTAAATTATTTAAAATTACACGCATGCTTGATATCCATGTGTTAGACCTACTTTCATTGTGCAGGATACAGATCTGATCCTAGGGGTCTCACATCTACCCCAATAATAATATGATGTAATACAAACAGAAAACATGTCATGACATTGATCGTGACATGAACTATTTGCGAAACTGAAAACTATAGTGTGATTTGTATTAAAAATATGTCAATGAAAACATAAAGACATCAGCAAACCTGAAAACATGGAAATGATACTACAAATCGTAAAATGTGCACATGAACTGAAAATTGAATTGCATACTGAAAACGTAATCGTGAATTTGAAATCAAAATCAAAAATTACAGCTGAAAACGTAAATGTGCACTTAAAAACATAAACATGAGATGAATCTGAAATCTATAAAAATGTTTGTAAATCTGAATTTCATAAAATTGTAAACATGAACTGAAAATACTTATGCAACGATCAAGATTGAGACATCTCTCCCGCATCGCCATACGTACCAAGATTGGGTCTTCGCCCCTGCATACACTCGTATATGTCTTAAAACAGGAAAAACCCACACCAGTACCAAAATCTATGGACGTGAAACCTACTTAGCAGGTCTTGACACTGCGTAAGTAGGGGAACATGTACATTAACGTGAAAAGCATATGGGGTGATTAAGGGTGGTAATGGGTCGGGCCGGGCCCGGGCTTTGAAAAGCCCGGCCCGAGCCCAATAGTTATTTTTTTGGCCCGGGCCCGAGCGTCTGTCGGGTCTGCCCGGCCCGACCTGACTCGGGCTCGGGCTTTATCCAGCCCGATTTTTATTAATAAAAAATTATATAAATTTTTAATTTATTATATATATAATTATATATATATATATAATTTATATATATATATATATATTTTATTATATACATATAAATATAAATATATAAAATATTTTTTAAGTCCGGCCTCTATTTCTAGGGTCTGACCCGCGTTTTTTACCCCCGGCCCAGACTGGGCCCGGGCTTTTCTGCCATCCTTATGGGTGATTAGTGCCACATGAGGCAAGTGATTACGGGCTCACTAAACATAAAGGGATAACTCGACACTAGTGGTTTGAAAATATTTTTCATATTTGTTCTTATAAATATTCCTATAAAAAAATATTTAAGTTGAAATATCTAAAAATATATATTGTGAACACATTTACTTGAAAACATAAAACATGACATATTACTTGGGAAAACTTGTTGACAGAAATAAAAATATGTAAGCATGATATATGAACTGAAAACATGAGTTATACTTAACACGTGAAATATAACCTACAAACGTAAACATGTAATCGAAATCATGGAAACAATGATATGATCTAACAATACATTGAAACCTGGAAATCATATACTTGTTCTGAAATCTAAACTACAATTTGAGAATTATGACATGTAAACATAAACTGAGACTTATGAGGGAGCATATAGACTACATCGTGAACCCGATAGCATGACTTAATTGTCTAGTGTCAACTGTAAACATGACGTGATATGTTCTGAAACTTGGAAGAATGGCATTGTGGTTAAGATCCTAACTTTATATATATACTGATATATGAGTCTTATGCACTGATTATCCTAAACCACCCAAACATATGGCTGCGGCCTACAAAAACCCTTGGTGGTTTGGACCTAATCTAAACAACTAAACCCTACATGTACTTTGAAATCATGCCATGAATGTCACACTTGCGATGTAATAAAAAATATACGAGCATCGTAACATGAAAATATGTTTAATCTGTAATCTATAAATATAAACTAGAAACTGTATAGTAAATTATAGACTTGCATAACATGAATTGAAACATAAAGTATATAATACATGCATATATAATATATATGTAAAACACATTCACAAGCCTATCCACAACTTATTATCATAAAATATGTGATGAGAACATGAACACATATCATGCATGGAGATTAAATTAAAGTTACAACATGATTTTTAAGTTTAATTACCTATTACAAGTGTAATATATATCATCAATAAATCCTCAATCTTAAACACACAACGTACATGATCTAATTATTCATATATTACTCATCTTCCATAAGTATCATCAATATTAATATAAAGACACAACGTGTACTTGAGTCAAAACATAGAGTATATACGCAAAGTGTAACCGTAAACATACACATAAATTATATTTCTAAAACATATACATAAACCCTATATCTAAACACAGACTTAAACATGTTTATAAAATTTTAAATTCAAAATATAGACTTGAAACATAGACTTAAAACATAACCAAAACCATTTTATCGCAATTGACTTGAAATTAAAGCGTAAAGCATGAGCTTAACACCATGACTTAATCGTAATACATATCAATATTTAATCATGAAGTCAATCATTTCCCATGTATTTATTCACATGCTCATCATATCACTGGACTCAACATAAAGCTTCAAATGCCAAGCATGCAACCCCTAACATTCGGCCATAAGCATCCTTATCCCATTAGAAGATCCATCAATTTCAAAATATCTCACCCATGTTTCTTCATGTATCATAATCATAAATTAAACATTTCAATCATCCTCCAAATTTCGGCCTTAGCAACAAAATTCCATCATCAACCAGTCATTATGTTATCGAGTAATACACATTAATACATCATGTATGTAATAGTTTCAATTCCCAAATAAAAAAAAATTAAAATAAAAATCAAACCATTATTTCCTTGTATAAAATTCGGCCATGATCCCCATTTTGGGGTTTTGAAAATTTCAACCAATTCCAAGCTATTTACTTGTTCTACCATCATCTAATCCCTAGATTTTCACCCTAGATTATTATTCAAGCCAAATGAAGTCAAAAAGATTCAACTCTTTCATGGATTCAAAAATGAAAATGAAGAACATTCAAGTTTAAATTTGAAAATACAAGAAGGGGAGTAAAGAGCTTGCTTACTTGAGAGTGGCTTGAAGAATATCTCATTTTCTTCCAAATATAGGCGTGGATGAAAGAAAAAATTTTGTGGTTCTTTGCTATATAGAAAACGTGAGGGATGAGAGAAGATGATGAATAGAGATCCTTATATAGTATAGGAGAAAGATTTTTATAATTAAAATAATATTTTAAATTAATCATATATTATTTTAAATAATATGGTCACTCACTTTAATATTTACAAGTTTAGTTTATCCCACATTACTTATGGATAATATTTTTAACATAATCTCTCTCTATAAATAGAGAGCATCTATTGTGATTTACAATTTAGAATTAATAAGAAAATGTTGCAGCTTTACAAGATACTCTCTTCTTCTATTTCTCTCTTATTTTATAACATATGTTATTGTAAGGAACCTAGGACTAAGCCCTCATGGATTTGCTCTTAGGTTATACCCAAAAGGCCTCACACCAATGAAGATACATGTACATCCTTATATGCCCATGATCTTCCCCATTTCTAACCAATGTGTGACTTTGGGACTTTGTTTGCACACCCAACAATCCTCCCCTCGAACAAAGGACCACAAAGGACCACCGAGCCTCCCCTCAAACGATCATATGTCCGTCCACTCTAGCCTAGGCCAACTCCTCTTCACCGTGTTTGGATTAGGACATGTCCATGAAGATCGAAGCACACCGCCTATCTAACCGAGCACATTCACGGATCACGATCGGGGCTCACCACCTTTTTGTTCGGTATTCCGAGGATTCATCCACATGGCTAACTCAGGGGCATGGCTCTGATACCACTTGTAAGGAACCTAAGACATCACTTATCTCCACATTGGTATGATATTGTCCACTTTGGGCCTAAGCCCTCATGGATTTGCTCTTGAGTTATACCCAAAAGGCCTCATACCAATAGAGATACATGCCCATCCTTATATGCCTATGATCCTCCCCATTTCTAACCAATGTGGGACTTTGGGACTTTGTTTGCACACCCAACAATCCTCCCCTCGAACAAAGGACCACAAAGGACCATCGAGCCTCCCCTCAAACGATCATCCATCCGTCCACTCTAGCCTAGGCCAACTCTTCTTCACCGTGTTGGGATTAGGACACGTCCATGAAGACCGAAGCGCACCGCCTATCTAACCGAGCACTTTCACGGATCACGATCGGGGCTCACCACCTTTTTGTTCTGTATTCCGAGGATTCATCCACATGGATAACTCCGGGGCATGGCTCTGATACCACTTGTAAGGAACCTAGGACATCACTTATCTCCACATTGGTATGATATTGTCCATTTTGGGCCTAAGCCCTCATGGACAATGTCTCTCTGCCATACAACAAGGTGTCAACAAAATGCTCATAAGAACCTGGTAAGGAACTCAGCAATATGATTTCTTGATCCTCATCACTGATCTTTACATCAATATTTCCCAGGTCTAGCATTATCTTATTGAATTCATCCAAGTGGTCGTTAATTGAGCCTCATTCCTGCATAAACAAGGTATAAAGCCTTTTCTTGATATAGAGTCTATTGGCTAAAGACTTCTTCATGTAGAGTTCCTCCAGCTTCTTCCACAAACCTACTGTTGTCTTTTCATGAGATACTTCCCTCAAGACTCCATCTCCAAGACTCAAGATAATCGCACTATGAGCTTGTTTAAGGATATCTTTAAGTTTTGCAGCATCACTTGTCCCTGCAACTACTTCCTTTGGATCATCTTCAATTGCAGCCTCAAGCCCTTGATGAACAAGAATAGCCCTCATCTTGAGCCTCCAAAGATTGAAATCATTTTCTCCATTAAACTTCACCACTTCAAGTTTATGTTGTGCCATTCTTTCTGGTCTGATCTTGGATTGTAGCTCTGATACCAATTTGTTAAGAAAAGATTCCCAAGAACCCTTTTGTGTGCACAAGATCAACCCTAAAACCAATTGATTTCTTCCCAACAACTGAGAAGGTTGTTTAATCAATTGCCCAATGGCTAGAAGAAAGAAACTTTCTTGTAACTCAACAAATCAGTCCAACGAAGTTATCAAACACACAGCAATGGCAGAAGCTTAGTAACAGCAAGATGATTGAAAAATTAAGGAAAAACAAAGAATGCACTACTTGAAGAATACATGAGCTTCTTGGTCCTTTTTATTAGGGATTAAAGAATACAAAAGATTACACCACATTACAGGCTACCACTTCTGTTTTATACTCATTAGCCAAGTCTTATTGTAGACTTAGACACAGACGACAGAAACTCACCCTACAGCACAGCTAATAAGCCCAGCCACAAAATGGTCAACACAGTCAAACAAACACTAAAGGATAGATTTGTAATCAACCACCAACAATCTCCACCTTGATTCCAAATCCCTACAAGAATTAGCTTCTTCTTTCTCATTAACACACCCAACTTTGAGCTTCTTCACATCCACACTCCCAATGCTTGCACAAAGGTCCAGGAACCTTATAACAGGTAGAGGCTTTGTGAGGGTGTCAGCTGGATTCAGCTCAGTCTTCACCTTTTGTAGCTTTATCAACCCTTTAGCCACTTCATCCCTTATGAAATGAAGCCTCACATCAATGTGCTTAGTTCTCTCATGATGCTTGGGATCTTTGGCCAAATCCAAAGCACTTTGGCTATCACACCAGACAGTGACCTGATTCTGTTCTATCCCAAGCTCATTGACAAGCCCCTTGAGCCAGAGAGCTTCTTTGACTGACTTCTCATTTCTAACCAATGTGGATATTGTCCACTTTGGGCCTAAGCCCTCATGGATTTGCTCTTGGGCTATACCCAAAAGGCCTCATACCAATGGAGATACATGTCCATCCTTATATGCCCATGATCCTCCCCATTTCTAACCAATGTGGGACTTTGGGACTTTGTTTGCACACCCAACAATCCTCCCCTCGAACAAAGGACCACAAAGGACCATCGAGCCTCCCCTCAAACGATCATCCATCCATCCACTCTAGCCTAGGCTAACTCTTCTTCACCGTTTTGGGATTAGGACACGTCCATGAAGACCGAAGCGCACCGCCTATCTAACCGAGCACTTTCACGGATCACGATCGGGGCTCACCACCTTTTTGTTCTGTATTCCGAGGATTCATCCACATGGCTAACTCCGGGGCATGGCTCTGATACCACTTGTAAGGAACCTTGTACACCACTTATCTCCACATTGGTATGATATTGTCCACTTTGGGCCTAAGCCCTCATGGATTTGCTCTTGGGCTATACCCAAACGGCCTCATACCAATGGAGATACATGTCCATCCTTATATGCCCATGATCCTCCCCATTTCTAACCAATGTGGGACTTTGGGACTTTGTTTGCACACCCAACAGTTATAATTTAGAGTAATCCTGAATTTCACTATTCAATCTGACAAAAAAAATACTTTTTTTACTTTATTCAGATAAAAATTTAGAAAAATGATCAACATGAAAGTTGTAGGTCTCAGTCTAAGGTTTCCGAATATATAAAGATCATTGAAATTGGACGTTGGTAGCAAAATTTAGAGCCAAAATACTAAAAGTTATATGTGACTCAATAAAAAATAATAATTATTATAATAATTATACTGCGAAACTGAAAAATATTACCCCATGATTCCGGAATAATTCACACGAGTAATAAACATATAAATAATACTAATTAAGCCCTAAAATATATCTCATAAATACATGAAAAAAAAAATCATTATTAAGTCGTGACATCCGAGGTGTTACAACATGACACTTAACACCCCCATTAAATATAGGTCAATCTTTTTGGCCAATCCCTATCATGTGGAAGAGTAGTAGGAAACCGTTTAGCTCTAATGCCATATTGATGACAACTTTTAAAAAATAATAAAAATAGGATAAATATCATTATTATTAATCAACACTACTAAAAAAAAAATTTTAATTTATACAAGAATATAAATTATTTAAAAGAAGCTTGCTATATCAAATAAATGGGTATTTTTTAATATTGGCAGTCCACAATGGAATAATTTCCTTTCATGCATGTCATGAAGAAAAATATACTTCCCATATATGTATGTCATAGTGCTATTGATTTTGGTTCATGGTGATTTTCATTTTCTTGGTCGAGAAAAGTCTTCATTAACATTAAGTGATTTTTTAGGATAATAATATATCTATACAAGTGTTAGGAAATACAGAATGATGCCAACAAAATCTCAAAAGAGTTTCACTTTACACATTTCTATAAAATAATCATATGAAACATAAAGTAAAGTAAATAAATAAATAAATAAGGTATGTGTGACTTGAGATGATTTTGATGATATTTTTTTACATATATATGAGGACATGATTTACATCACTTGTTATATTGAGAATCATTATTTTTTTATGTGAGCACAAATTGAAGTGGAGCACTTTTTAGTGATGTTGCATATGTCATTTGTATAATGTTCTAAATTGGACTATCTTATATGCAAATGATTTATTTTTGAAAGTATGCTCATATTCATTTCAATTGGTTTTATTTAATGAAATGATGCATATTTACCTTATTGGAATGAGCTAGTGCTTAAATTTGATTAAGCTTTTATAGCCCTCAAATGGAGGAAATTTAAAGTATCAATGTGTTTAAATTGATTTTATCTTTACAAAACACTTTGAAATTAAATGCTACCAAACTCAATTGGTGCAAACATTAATATCTTGTTTTCAAATTTGAAAATCTTTTATTTAATATCAAATTGATTTTGCATTGAGTTTAAGAGGAGTATGAACATAACGGAATCTCCATTGAACGTGAAGCCAAGGAAACCTCACGTGAGTGAATTAATTTCAAGAATCTCAAATCTTGATTTTTTCAGAATAAAATCTTCCAAGATTTATGCAAACCCTCAAGGAATTTGTCATTGAAAACTCTTGTAGAATCTCAACAGTTTTTTACTAGTAAGAACGTCACAAAGGTGATTACTCATTTGATAAGTTGTTTTGTCCAATCATTGAACAAGAAGAATCACTCTCCTCACAATATCACACGAACTTTTTTCAATAGTTAAGTTAAACGTTCTATCTCATTAATGAGAAATTATATGTTTAAATAGTTACACATGAGAAATCGTATAAGATATAAAAGACTAAAATATCCTTAAGTTACCCTAAGGCCTATTCACGACCAACCCTAATATTCTAACCATTCACTTGTTTTCCCATACCAAGTGGGCATAATTTGACCTAACAACCTAGTCCCACAACGAGATATTTAGGAAACCGCAAAACATGCAAATAAACTATCCACTAAAAATAACCCTAATTTACATGTGCGTTCATCAAGATTTGGGCCACAGGTCTAATACAATAAAATAATGAAACAAAGTTTAACTAATGAAAAATAAAGCCTAAAAGTATCTCAAGTGTTGCACATAGGGTTGTCCTTCATTAGGCTTGAAATTACTTTCTCATAGCCGGGCTTGATCTTCTAGTATTTGGGCCAAATGAATCAATCTGCCTCTTTAATTTTTCTTACTCTTTGTCTTTCAATAGGCCCAACTGAAACTTGTAATGGATTATTCCTTTTGGCCACATCTCCTCTCTCCTTAAATCCTTCTTGTGCTGTCTGGATGAATCAGAACAATTATGTGTTTTTCAATTAACAAATTTTTAAGGGTTTATAAATTTTTAAGCATACTTGTATGATTATGAAGCATTATCCAGACCTTGATTTCATGCCTTAGAATTTAATTGGACACCTCTTTGATGTTGTCAATGGGAAAATTTTTGACATGTGTTTTGATCTTGATTGAATGTTTGAAACTCTTGTGCGTAAATTATGAACACATGTCATAAATTGTAAACATATTTTGTTTGACCAGCAAATTTGTTTTGTGTGTTTTAAATTGACAAAATATATGAGCATTGTCACATTTAAAAGAGAGATTATTGACCTTTTTAGGTCTCATGTCCTATATTAATTTTGATAATAACAAACCACCTTCAGACTTAGGGCTTCCTCAATATTCTCTACCTTCAACATAGGCCCAACTGTATCAAGAACTATTTGACAGTAAGGATTTATAAATTTTATCACTATGGAAGCAGCAGAAGTGTTGCAATCAATCTGTTCTCTTGTTGTACTAACTGTTGTAAATATAAAATCGTGAAACAGTAAATAACATGTAAACAAACAAATCAAACCAGAAAATTGGATCTAATATGCATAAACCCTAAAAACCTTAAAACTTGAGAATCAAAAAACCTTATTACAAAGACGAAAATAGTAGTCCGGATCGAGAAGAATCTCTGTCCTTAAGAACTTATCAGCCTCGTTTCAGTGCTCTACGGATTTGTGGCTAATGTTCTCCCAGGATAACCCGGATTCCCTTGTTCAAGGGGCACTCCTTAACAAGATCTTGAACTGGAATATGGTGGAACTCTCTCAGACTCAAGAAGACAATATGAGACTCTATTTTTTTTGGATGAAATTCGGATTTCTTTTCTGTGTGTTAAAGGAACATAAAGCTTCCTTTTATAAGTATGGAAGGATGCCTCAAAGGCACCCTTAGGGTTGGGGTGCAACCCTCCAAAGGGTTATACCCTCTTATGCACCCCTTGGAGCATATGATCACTTTACACACAATTGGAGGACATGTCTCCATGGGGTACCATCCAAGGGACATGACCCTCCTCCATCCTAACAAATATATATGAAGATTTCAAGAATTTCCAACAATCCCCCACAATTCTTCAAATATTCATGCAGACACTTGAGAGAGTTTCCGTGAACTAAAGCTGCATCGAAATAGGTAGCTTTCGCCTTGAACCTTTCCTAGTGAATGACAATCGGATTTACTTGGCAAACCAGTGACCCATAGTCTTGAATTGTTCTGCCGTTGGTGTAAACCAAACCACTGCCAACACACAGCTTTACTTTACCAATTTCCCGTTCTACGGTTGTGTTCATTTCGGCCCTGAACAACGGTCCCGGATTCATCAAGTACTTTAGGGTAACCCGCCTTTAAAAGTTCCCATGGAAGCGGCCTCACTTCTTACTTGAAATATGTGATCTACTATGAAGAGGTAATCTGTCTTTACCCCCATTAGGACTCATCTCCTAATATAGTGATCATTAAAAGCCTTAGCTTATCCTAACCAATGACAGACAGCACTCAGCGTCATTATCGGAATGGGAAAGAGTACAAAACTCTTCAGTGCTTGTTTTGAATTGCACAAAGTTTTTGTTGTCCCTTTTGAACCTAGATCTTGGGATCTCCAGTCAGCTAGGTTGGGTTTCCACAGTGACAATTCTTAGATTATAGGCTTCAAGCCCATTCCCCTCGATGACTTCTCAACTTGCTCTCGAGGTAAACCTTTAGTTAGTGGATCCGCTAGGTTTCCTTCGACTCAACATAATCGATCGATATTATGCCACTTGAGAGCAGTTGACCTATGGTATTATGTCTCCGACGTATGTGTCGAGACTTACCATTATACATTGTATTTTGGGCTCTCCCAATAGCCGATTGGCTTTCACAATGTATGCTAATCGCTGGCACCGGTTTGGGCCAACTAGGAATATCCTCCAGGAAGTTTCAAAGTCATTCCGCTTCTTCCGTTATTTTTTCTAACTCTATGAACTCTGATTCCATAGTAGACCAGGCAAAACATGTTTGCCTCGAGGATTTCCATGACACGGCTGCATTACCAAGTGTGAAAACAAATCCACTGGTAGATTTGGAATCCACTGTATCATATATCCAGTCAGCATCGTTGTATCCCTCTAGAACAGCAGGATATCTCTCGTAATGTAGCTCATATTTTGAAGTTTCTCATACCTCAAAACTCTTTATTATGGCTTTCCAGTGGTTATGTCTTGGATTGCTTGTATATCTGCTAAGCCGGTTCACAGCTTGAGCGATATCAGTTCGTGTGCAATTCGTGAGATACATCAGACTTCCGATGATCCTTGAATACTCTAATTGCGATATGCTTAAGCCAGTATTCTTTGATAGAGGAAGAGTTAGGTTAGCTACTCCCAAATCTTTCATATCAAATTTGTTGGATAACACTTTCTTGGTAGACTGAATCAACTCATGATTATTACCAATTATCAGCATATCGTCTATATAGAGACATACAATGACATATCCTTTTTGAGTTGATTTGGTGTACATACACTTATCACACTCATCGGTTTTAAACCCACTTGACAACATCTCTTTGTCAATTTTCTCATGTCATTGTCTAGGTGCTTGTTTTAATCCGTACAAGGATTTTACAAGTTTGCACACCTTCTGTTCTTATCCAGGAACATTAAACCCTTCTGGTTGTTCCATGTAAATCTCTTCATCCAATTCACCACTCAAGAATGACGTCTTTACATCCTTTTGATGTATTTCAAGACCAAATATAGCTGCTATGGCTATGAGCATTCTTATCGATGTGATACGAATCACTGGTGAATATGTGTCAAAGTAAACAAGGCATTCTTTTTTTCTATAACCTTTTATGACAAGTCTTGCCTTGTACTTAACTATTGATCCATCCGTTTTCATCTTCCTTTGAATATCCATTTGTAGCCCAGTGGCTTACAACCTGGAGGAAGATCAACCAACTCCCAAGTATGGTTCTGTAGGATTGAATCAATCTCACTGTTATAGCCTCTTTCCACAGAGGTGCCTCCGGAGAAGACATTGCTTCTTTTTATACTTTGAGGCTCATTTTCTAACTAATATGTCAGAAAATCGGATTTGACTCTTGGTCAACCTGATCACTGTCCTTGACAGTATCAACAGATCTTTTGAGAGACTTTCTTCTTTGTCTTTCCTTACAAGGAAATGTCTCTTCAAAAATATTGCATTCATTGACTCAATCATCACATTTAGATTGACGTCAGGAATCTCATACTTGTGTACCAAGAATCGATACGCACTACTGTTGCAAGCATATCCGATGAATATACAGTCAACAGTTTTGGGTCATATTCCACCTTCTTAGGTTTAGGAACCATCACCTTGGCAATTGGCAAGACACCCCCCACATTTTCATATATTTGTAGGAAGGTACATAATTTCCACAACTCATATGGTGTCTTGTCCAATCTCCTGTGAGGAAGCTTGTTCAGAACGTAGTTCGCGGAAAGCAGGGCTTCCCCCCACAAGTTCTGAGGTAAACCAGAACTAGTCAACATGGCATTCATCATTTCCTTCAACGTTCGGTTTTTGCACTCAACAATTGTTTTGAGGAGAATAGGAGCAGAGGTTTCGTGAATAATTCCGTGCACAGAACAATATTCACCGAATGATGAAACATATTCACCACCTCTATCACTCCTGATTCTTTTGATTTCCTTGCCAAGTTGATTTGCAACTTCGTTCTCAGTGTATAAAGCTCTCAATAGCTTCAGCTTTGCTCCTCAGCAAATACACTTAACAGAATCTTGTGCTTTCATCGATAAAAGTGACAAAGTACTTTTTACCGCCTCTTGTTTGCACAATATTCATGTCACACACGTCAGTGTGTACAAGTTCCAAGGGTTCAGAACTTCGTTCTATGATGTTCTATGTATTTTTTTTCAACACATGCCTCACACTTATGTTGGCTATCAATGCAAATTTAGGTATAAGGTCCATGTTAATTAATGTACGCATTGTATCATAATTAACATGTCCTAACCTCTCATGCCATACATTTTGTGACTCAATAATATAAGCAGAAGTTTCAGCTTTATTAATAGCACAATTGACAGTCATTGAAAAGGCCCTCAGCGAGGTATCCTTTTCCTACATAGACATCATTTTTTGGTCAATATAATCTTGTCAGAAACAAATACAAACCCGAGACCGAGTTCTTCCGAATATCTGGAACATGCAAACATTCTTATATGTAAGCTCCGTTCCGGATATCATTTTCAGAACCATTGTGCCTTGTCTAACCATTCTAGAGGTAGACGAGTTTCCCATTGTCAGATGATCACCGCCATCGACCTTCTGATACGAGGAAAGCATCTTGCTATTTGCACATATGACGAGTAGCCCCAGTGTCTACCCACCATTCTCTCGGATTCCCAACCAAGTTGGCTTCAGTTACCACTGTTGAGAGGTTCATTTCTGAAATCTCATCAGTTAACTGCTCATCTTCAGCGACATAGGCCTCATTTTTCTTGCCCTTGTCCTGAGACTTTTGTTTCTGCAGTCCTTTGTCATATGACCGCTCTTTTCACAGTTGTAGCACTTCCCATTGAACTTCTTGTTCGCTTGGGAAGAATCAGCTCCACTGTTTCTCTTCTTGCTACCATTTACACCCTCAATATGTTGGCCTTAGACTCCATAGTCTTGTAGCTGGCCTTCTCGGACATCATGTTGTCATGTTCGATTCTCAATCGAACTCCAAGGTCTTCAAGGCTCATCTGCTTCTTTTGTGTTTCAGATAGCTCCTGAAGTCCTTCCATGATGGAGGCAACTTTTCAATTATGGTGGCAACTTGAAACGTCTCACAGAGTTTCATTCCTTCATCCAGTATTTCATGAATGATCAACTGCAGTTCACCCAACTGAGACATCATTCTACCCACGACAAATTTCTTTTGTCCGGCATCCTCGGTTTTGTATTTCTTCTCGAGAGATTCCCAGAGAATCTTCGCAGAAACATGCCTTAGTACACAATACATGGTATTGTCAAGACCACCCATAAGGTAGTTCTTGCATAGGAAGTCGCCAGACGACCATGTCTCTTCTCGCAGTTCTTGGCTGCCTCTGATTCACCCTCCACAGGACCCGGAGGATCTTTGAGGTACTTAGCCAACTGCAGAGTTGTCAGGTAGAACAACATTTTGCTCTGCCACTGTTTGAAGTTTGCCCCACCAAACTTCTCCGGATTTTCTCCATGAGAGACCGGTACTATGATGTTTCCGCTTGGAAAAATCAACAGGGGTCAATAGGTCTACAAAAGACAAATTGCACAACGATCAACAAATGATCTTGTTCAAAGTGATATACTAAGTAACCACTTGTTGTTCTATTGGACGGTGGTTCCAATAAACACAAGTCCTTGAATTTCAACTAAAGATTCTTTAGAAAAATGAATAAATGAATATTCCCAGAGAGGAGGGGGGTCCGGAGTAACCACTTAAATCCCTGACCACTTAGGCTCTTATCGCCTTTTTGACAGAATATTCTTTAAACATTTTTCAATGAGATCTTTTAGCAATTCAAACTCAGTATTACACTTATTCAATAGCACAAACTGTTTACGATATGTGTAGATATATGTGTAAGTGTCAATCATGATTGGATGGAATTACTTGTGTAAAATTACACTTTTAATTCTCAACCAAGTATGCAACACACAATAAATTTTTCAACTTTATCACTAAGTGTATGCTTGTGATAATTGAACAACCTAATAATAACTTAAATCTATACTACCAAGATTATAGTGATTCAGTATATGATTAACTAAGTTAATATTAATATAAGTCTTTGCAGTTTATAACAATTTCAGGACTATTTCGTTAGTGTCGCGTTCGTATCTACGTTCGAACGAGACTGTCCAGTGTGTGTACATTCTTGTTGCGTTTGATAACGCGTTCGAACGAAGTGTTCCAGAGAGTTCACGTTCGTGTAGCGTTTAATAACGCGTTCGAAAGGAATGTTTCCAGAGAGTTCACGTTCGTATAGCATTCGAGAACACGTTCGAACGAAATGATTCCAGAGAGTTTGTGTTCGAGTTGCGTTTAGGACGCGTTTGAACGAACTAAGTCAGAAGGTTTGCATTCGATTCGCGTTTGAAGACGCGTTCGAACGTTCTTAGGTATAAGGTTTGCGTTCGAGTTGCGTTTGAAGACGCGTTCGAACGTTCTTACGAATTTTCAGATTTTATCCTTCGCGTGCGTTGGGCGTTCGAACGCCCTACGGGTTTTTCATGTACAGTTCGTGTTTTTCCAGAAAATATTCTAACCTAGCATTCGAATTACTATCTAACAACACTAGAAATGATAAGTTCTTAAGATTGTTGTAAATATAGTGTTATGAAACAGTAAATAACATGTAAACAAACAAATCAAACCAGAAAATTGGATCTAATATGCATAAACCCTAAAAGACCTTTAAAACTTGAGAATCAGAAAAACCTTGTTACAAAGAAGAAAACAGTAGTCCGGATCGAGAAGACTCTCTGTCCTTAAGAACTTATCGGCCCCGTTTCAGTGCTCTACGGATTTGTGGCCAATGTTCTCCCAGGATAACCTGGATGCCCCTTGTTCAAGGGGCACTCTTTAACAAGATCTTGAACTGGGAATATGGTGGCACTCTCTCAGACTCAAGGAAGACAACATGAGACTCTATTTTTTTGGATGAAATTCGGATTTCTTTTCTGTGTGTTAAAGGAACATAAAGCTTCCTTTTTTAAGTATGGAATGATGCCTCAAATGCACCCTTAGGGTTGGGTGCAACCCTCCAAAGGGTTATACCCTCCTATGCACCCCTTGGAGCATAGGATCACTTTACACACAATTGGAGGACATGTCCCTATGGGGTATCATCCAAGGGACATGTCTCTCCTCCATCCTAACAAATATATTTGAAGATTTGAAGAATTTCCTAAAACGGTAACAACCAGGGATGTCTAGAGAACTTCTCCTCGATTAGCTACAGAAAGAGCTAGAGAGTCGTCACCTCCCGCGGCACGTATCTAGCCCTTCGAGAAGTTGGGCCTTTCCACTAAGCCATAGCACCAGTTAGATGATGACACGATATTCTTCACGTCTCTGATTTACCATTGGGTGCATTCTGCGTTAGAGTACGAGAAGTGGTATATCCGTGCAAAAATAGATTTCTCTGTTACGGCGTTTGTAAGCCATCACCCCGTCATAATATCTATTGGAACTAGGCTTGAGTCGGTGCAACCGCGAGTGGAACTGGTCAGACGGCGCAAATTCAACCGCCTCAAATTTCAATTTAAGGTGAGAAAGAATTCCACATTGGTAACAAATAGTTATCCATTAAGGGGGGAAATACTCTAAAAAAAAAGCGGAAAGATTATCTTTCTACTCTTGCAAGAACGGACTAACAGGGTCAGCTACCCCCGGTTAGAATTCTTCCCTGGCTCCACTATTCCCTTTCTCTATTTTAGAACGGAGAGCGGGCAAGGCCTCCATTGAAGCCTAGCTATTCGCCCTTCTTTAACACGATCCTGTAACACACTCTTATTGAGGCTAGGCTTAAGGCCAGGCCCAGGTCATCTAGTCGGGGTCGACCACAATTTCCCAAGAAAGAAAGAGATAGAATTTCACTAATAGGAAGGAAAATGAGGTTGCTTGCATACTTTGTGATTCGGTTCCTTTTCCTTGGTGTGGAAAGATCTCTGCCATAAAACAGAGAGCACTCTTCATTCTTCATTCGAAACTAATGAATGTCGGGTCGGCGCGGTGAAGCGGTCAGGCACAAAAGGCTTGCTAGCCACTGGTGCAAGTGCTGCTTGGGCTAAACAAAGAGATTCGATAAAACCTAAGCTTTTTGTTTTCCTTTTTTTTTTTCGTTCGAGAAAAAAAATGGTAGAGCTGCTATAAGATAAGCTCTTTTTCCATTTAGTTTAGAGAGAGTAGCTTTCCACGGTCTGGGTCTTCGGGGTCTGCTATTCCTTTCCTCTAATGACTAAATGTAAAACTACCGTCGAGGTCGGGCAAAGCACTTGCACTTTATGATCGGGAAAGCCTATTCTGAAAGCCGTCTTTCAAAGGGAGAAAGGCGGAAGAAAGGGATAGATTGAATTTAAACTAGATTGTCCCAGTTGGAGTTCTGACTATAGTTGCAACCTATCTCATATTGGGGGGACGATCACAAACTAAGCTTTAACTCGCATTCAAATTGCGCAGTCAGCGGCCCCCAGAGCAAAGACAGTCTTTCCCACCTGCAGCTCGCACATCAATTGTAAGCCTTACATTCGTTCAATCACACTTTCGATTCCTTGCAAGCCTCATTCATTGTAAGGTACAGTCGAACTGGCGGAATTCCTGCTTTCAATCTTTGGCATCAGTCCATTTGGTCCCTTAGCGCTTCATCCATCAATGACTCATTTCGATTGAGGCTATAAAGATTGAATCAGTGAAGGGGTAGCCTGGTCAACCAGGCAAGACGGAAGAACTTCCTATATGACAGGTTCGGCAAGCCAATAAAAGCGAGAATGAGCGATAGCCACTCGACTAATTGAATTACACACATTTGGTCTTAATTCCCATAAGAGTCCTGAGACTATGGCACAATTCAGGCCCATTTCATTATGTAACGTTTTGTACTTGTCTCAAACCTCAAGGCTTCCTACTTTCTTTCCTGGCGATTAGGAAGTTTCCTAGGGTATGATCAACTCGTTGATTGTTGGGAACTTTCACTCTTCTATATTCGAAATAACGGTTTTGCACCTTTTGTGATTTCGATAGGCATCCCAGCCTCCGGCTTAGCGGCAACAGCCTTTGGTTTGTTTTTGTAAATTTCTGTTGATAGAAGAGTGAGGTTCGACGTAGTTGACCGCACACTAACCGCTGTTTCGCTAGCTTCTCATTTCGACGAGAGACCTGCGGAAAGTCGTCACGGCCTCAGAAGGTTCAGCCACCCTGAGGCGAGGCACTTTTAAGTGACAAGGGTATACCCGTAATTCTAAGATTTTGAGCTGTTGGTAATGACTCTGTCGCTAGTGATGGTGCATCGGATTAGGTAATTGGTGTGTTGGATGTCCCGTAATCCGTTTGGCAACTCCTTCGGCGTGATGCCTCACCCAGGGAAAGCTGCTTGAGAGTCACCCGCTTCTCTTTCTATTATGATGTATGTAGCCCAACGGTTCCAACTGCGGTTTCAGCCTCGGGGAATGAATGGGGGAAGTTCGCTAACTAAACCGAAAGAAGAAGCTGTGGGACTACTTTAGCAGTAAGTCAGGCAAGTAAAGAAGGAGCTCTAGTCGGTTCTTCGGAGTAGGTAATGCCACTAGGTCAGGTTAGCTAAGGGGACTGACTGGTTTCCTTAGGAGTCTGCTCTCCGACTAGCCGGCCTATTAACCTTTCGCTTGTTGTTGATCGTTGTGTTCTTCCTATTAGGTGCACCACTTTCTCTGAGTCATCTTTCTTATCTGGTAGTCTCCTTTGTGGATCTCAATCCCCAACATAATGGGTTCCTGGTTGAGAAAAAGATATTTCCACACTAACAAAGGTTTCCCATGGTAATTTCATATATAATATTCTTTATCGACTCCATTCTTTAGTAAGTGTAATTTAACCTCCTCCGCATTTGGAATTTTCGATTATGACACTTCTTTTAAGGGAAACTTATCATGTTACCATCCATCAAGCAAACTCAACAAAAATATTATATTCCAATCACAAATTCATAATTAACGAATCCTTAATTATGACGCCTCTGATACATTTAGATTAATTTATTACTTATTTTAACTTATATATAAATTATAATACCCATTATTTATTGATATCTCTAACAATCTTTAACTTTATTTTAGAAATGTCACATATTTGTAGAAATTTCCGTAGAATTTCCTCTATAACTTGATATTTCTTTATTTGACAGAAATTCCAAACACTTCAATAAGAACTTTGAAATATTTATATTGCACAACCCATGTCCCTTCAAATTCCATTTTATTCCCACGTCCAATCACAACTCAAACATAAATAATACATTATTTCTACACAAAGTATTATTTTTTCTTTATTAAATGCATAAATTAATAACATGGAAATATTTGTCCAAAACAATTCAACGATTTTCATTTATCAAATTTGAATTTGAAAATTTGGCAATTTAACCTTAACTTAACATAATCAATATTCACAATAATCAATATTCGATCATAATATGACCCTGGCACAATCAATTTAAACATTAAAATTAAATCTAATTTTACCATACCTAACACTAAAAATCTAATTTCTGGAGGTGGATAGGTATTTTTTAGCGAAACGTGTTCCGTGAAGAGGTTGGCTTCGTGGTGTCTGATGGCAAGGTGACGTTCATCGGTGGCTTAAAGTGAAAATTATATTATGTGCCGGATGTATATGTCATCTCTCTCACAGCAGGTGGATCTCACAACTGTGTGGGGCCGCCTGCTGTGAGAGAGATGATATATACACCCGACACATGATATACTACATCGGCTTAAAGAGGGAGAGAGAATTCTCTGTGTGGTTGAGAGACTCGATAAATTTTATTGATAGAAATATTTATCTGTAAATCTAAATTTTAACGATAAAATTATTCATCACCAAGTAATGATGCCTTGAATTAGTGCCACGTTTAGTGACGAAAATATTTTATCTCTCAACTATCGATATTTCTTCGGTAATAATAGTGTCTCACATAGTTACAGATTTTCCAGTCGATAATTGTAATAAAATTTTTATCAGTAAATTACATCAATGTTTCAACAGTTTTTTGTTGTGGATTGAGATAGAGTTTAGAGTTTAATCCATTGTCTCCAAAATTTTTGAAACATTGCCCACACTCAAAATTTTAAATTTAGCTTAATTTGATGGAGCTTTTAAAACACCACAAAAACTTTAGTAGCACTCCTTATTAAGTTAGTTTTAAAAAATATCACTCAAATCAATCTCTTTTCATCTTTGAATTATGCAAGTCTAATTTTCTAATTTCCAGTAGTACTACCAAAAAAAAAAAAAATTTAGCCACCCTTACATTTAGGGAGTGTATTCAATTGAGATTTTAAAAGATTATTTATGGATAAATAAGTCGAGTGAATTTTAAAAGATAATTAAGAATGTAATGACTTGTTATTGAGTCTGCCACTAGTTTTATATAAATTAAGAAATATGGCTAATTCTAGAGTGTTCAACTAGCACTCCAATTATAAGAGTGTTTCCAATTAAGATTAAGATTCTCTCCTTATTTTCTCTATTCCTCCTAAGGGTGGCCATTTGCATCAACATTCTTCTTTCGTTCGATTCGGTTCATATTAAAGATATTGTGAATTTGGAAAAACTTATTCATTTAATAAATGAAACAATTTGATTCGATTAACTTATTCATTTAGGATTAATTTATTACTATCCTTTTGCTAGTTTTAGTTATTTTCAATTAAAATTCAAAAAGTTATTTGCAATTAACGCATAAAAAATTATATTTTGTCTAGATTTGATCGTTATTTTTCATAAATCCATTAATTGTGTATATTTCATACATACATGTTTACAAAAAATTAATGTAAATAATTATAGTAATTTATATTGTTAAATCATGACATGCATTGTTCTAAAAAAATATTAGGCGCTAGTCGGATGGTGCGAGAGCGCATAGACAGACGAGCTAGGCGGTTTTATTTTTTGTCCAAAAAATTTTGATTTGTGGAAATATTAGTTTAATTAGATTTAGAGTTCTAATTTGACAAATTGAGGTCAATTATGTTTAAGATTTGAAAATTTGGGTTCAATTAGGCTTAAATGGGGATTTGGGAGTTTCAGGTTGCTACCGGTGGAGGTTCCGACTGCAGTTACCAGCGCTTGTAGCCCACGTGCCACCGCCATCAGTGGCTGCTTAGCACATGCACTAGTCTGTTGTATTCAGACGATGTCGACTGACATCGATATGACATTCAAGTGCCGAAAAAATCTATGTTTGCCATAGATATAAGTTTTTTCGCGAAGAGCTGCCTAATCCATCGATTCATGATAAAACGAGACAGTCAGGCACCGCCTAGCACCTAGATGGCGTCTAGGCGGTTGTCTAGGCCGTCTTTTAGAACACTGATTGTAAGTTTAAATAACAATTTATTTAAGACGAATCATGATATTAGAATTCGTTCACTAAACAATTCAAAATGAATCAATTATATTTTAATTCAATTCATTTATGATTCGATACAATTCGATTTATCAATTCATTTTGTCACTCTTAGTCTTATCTCTTTAGTGACATGTGAGATACAATTTATTTTTAACTCTATATATATATATTAATTCAAAATGTCACTAAATAATAGTGAGAATTAGTCCAACCACGAAATAGAAAATAAAAGAGAGGAAAAGTCTCCCAAACCCATCATAGTAATAGCCCATTGGGCTTAAAAGCCCCACGCTTTAAAATGGGCCTAGAAGATTTCTATAAAATAAAATATGATAGCCGGATAACTACGACACCGTTTGATTCAAATTTAACCATATAAATTACAACGACTGCCTAGTTCCATTTACCGTGCTTTAGCTTTCGCTTCCTGTAAAAGTAAAACCCTAGCTAAATTCTCAAACCATAGCTTAACTTAACCCCGACTCACAACCTCTACCTCTCAGTTAGGGTTTCTTCAAAGATGAAGAGTGCCTTGGACATGTCTCTCGACGATATTATCAAATCCAGCAAGAAGTCCAGTTCCCGAGGCAGAGGCGTCCGCGGTTCGGGACTGGGTCCCGCTCGTCGCACCTTCAAGCGCGGTATCAATCGAACGGCTCCATATTCTAAGGTCACTATTTTCTTAGAAAAATTACAGCGCTCTCTCATGTATGAAATTACTTTGATTCTGGATGTGTCTGTCGATTTGATTAAAAAGGAGTGTTTTCTGTTATAGCCGGTTCAAGCTCCGCAAGCCACGTGGCAACACAGCATGTTCATCAACGGTGCAGGTGCAGCGGCTCTATCTTCATCCGTAGAGACTGGCACCAAACTTTATATTTCAAACTTGGATTACGGTGTTTCTAACGAAGACATCAAGGTATTTTTTTTCAAGCACGTTGTTTTTTTTTTTTTTGTTTTTTTTTTATTTTGCTCGGATTTATTTATTTGATTAGTTCTATCAGTTTAATTTGAGAGGCGTTGTGAGCATAATTGGTGTAGAATTTGTTTGATCATGATGGGCTGAGCTCATAATGTTTTGTATGCCATGCCACCTTCAAAAATTCTACAAATAATCATAACAATTTGTTCAGTAGTTTAAGTTACCAGCGAGTTTAAGTAGAGGTGTTTAAGAAGAAAAAATCAGATTCTCATTTACATGTTCCTTGGTTTCTCGGGAAGACTCTTGCATATGAAGTTCTGTTTCAAATTTGAACCTTTTTTTTTCCGCAGGAGCTCTTCTCAGAGGTTGGTGACCTTAAACGGTATTCTGTTCATTTTGATAGGAGTGGAAGATCAAAGGTAGTGTATCAAGTTTGGCATAATCTTAGTCTTGTTATTACTGTTGTGTCATTTTGTACTTATATATGTTGACATCTCATCCAGGGAACTGCAGAAGTTGTCTTTACACGACGAACGGAGGCTGTGGCTGCTGTTAAGAGATATAATATGTTCAACTAGATGGAAAGCCAATGAAAATTGAGATGATCGGAACAAATATTGGAACTCCAGCTGCTATGCCTCCAGCTACAAATGGCATGTACGGAAATCAAAATGGAGCTTCTAGAAGGTCAGCTTTTGAAATAAAAAAAACTTTTCATGAGATTATGTATATTCCTAAGTTGCTTCACAATATACCAGTTTTGCCTCACCATGCTTATGATAATAATAATTATAGTAGAAGTAGTAGCAATAATAATGTAAAACCTCTTTTCCCAGTGCTCGTGTAAGTCTATCATGTAAAATAGTAATGAGGAAATGAATTGAGGAGATTGAGTTGTTAAGATTGTCCTGATTGAAATTCTCCATGGTATTTACTCGATTGAATCGATTTGTGTTCTCAACCCGAAAAAAATCATTTAGGGGTTTCAGAATATATAGAATAACTCGTCACTAATACTATGATATTGTTTGTTTGTAATGTTGTATCTTCATCTTGGTATATAATATAATTACTTTTGGTTTTGGAAAGAGTACGTGTTTTTTTACATAAAATTACTATATTATTTTCTAAGTAATCTAGTATAAGTTCTGTTTTCCTAGAACTGAGAAATTTCTGTAAATGTAACAGCCGCCTAAATAGAGGAGGTGCCATTGGAAGGCCTCGCCTTGGTAGTCGTGGAGGCAGGGGAAGTCGTGGAAGGGGTAGGGGTCGAGGAGCAAAGCCTAACCTTCTTTAGAAGATCTTGATGCAGATTTGAAGAAATACCATGAAGAAGCAAAGCAATCAGATTGAATGGTTCAATGAGTTTTTAGAAGATCTTTAGCAGCACATTGCATTCTCGATCATTCCTAAGACCAATTATATGTACTTTGTTAGCAACATGCTACTTATTTAGAAGTACATGTCATGTCTGCCTAAAATTGCTTTCAGGGCATGGTCTTTCTCAGGTTTTTGTCTGTACCTGGGTATATCAACTAATCATTTGTAATGTAGGAACTTTCTTCTTACTTTTCATTTGTTTCCGTTTTTCTGCATCACCCTTTATCTGTTGACTGGGGTCATGACTCATGATAGTTAGATAAGTAATTAGAGCAATATAACTCGGAACAGGCTGAAGTGCTTGGGTGCAAGAAACCAAAGACTTGTTTCAATCATCAGTCAATTCTAAATCTCTAACTTCCGTCTGCTTCTTTAAGTAGGTGAGATTTCTTATCTCTGATCTTTATGTTGGTTATATGTCATAGATCTAATAGAGACAAATATGTAATTTTACATTATTCCATTGATTAATAAAATTGGCAGTTTATTTATAATTATTGTCTATTTTTTGAATACTTGTAAAATAAATTCCTTAGAATGACGATTAAAGGAATTAACAAGTTTAATTTTTGAGATCAAGTCATTCTTAAATGTTCCCGATCGTAAGATTATCAACGTTAGGACATTGATAAATCCAGTTTAGATTGACATATGTTATGTCTGCTTTCTTGTCGAAGTGACACGAATTCAGTCACTCAAGGAACATTAGATGTCACGGTCAGTAATATGGTAGAGCTTTTGCAAGTTCCAACAGGATCAATCACACGCCAGAAAACTAAGAAGATCAGAGACGCAATGGCAGGACTAGCATAGAATGTCATGGCCGAGTGTGACAGACAACCCCATGGCATATTGGCGTCACATGAGGGCTTCAATGGAGTGGGTCCAAAGCTATTTCACATGGCCTAAGTCATTCTAGAAGTCGTGCAATTGTCGATTTTGAAGATAGGACCATTTTGAAGAATTTGGTTTATGTTTTATATGTAATTCGGCCAAATGAGCTTGTATTTTGACCTTTTACTTGACATGTTGACTCTAGTTAGGCTATTTGTAACTTAGTTAGCTGGATCATTTGGGTCAAATTGGATTAGACTAAGTTAGTTAGTTAAATGACCTATTAGGAATTCTTTAGAAATGATGTCACTTTTGTTGATTTTTTATTTTTGATCTTTGGCCACTTTCATAAAGATCTTGGTGGGGATATTTGTAATATTTAGTGAATGACTACTTAGGGCTTTAGCTTTATGTAGACGTTGGGTAGTTTTAGAACCTTTTGTCTTTTTACCTTTTTAAATGGCATTTTAGTAAATTTGCCTTATTCTATATATTGTAAACTTTGTCTTCTTCAATGATAACTAACAAATTTCGAATTTCTTCAAAGAAAAACGGCTATGGCCGAATTTCAAGCTTAAGGGAGGGATTCCCCTTTGTTTCAGCTTTGACTTATCTAAGGCGTGGCAACCTTGGTGGCGTCTCCGTGCTAGCAGAACATTGCAAGGAATCATCTTAAGGGTTCTCAAAGACAAGTTCTTTGTGGGTATTCTTTGTGGCCTTGAAAGGGTTTTGTTCCTACAAAATCAAATTCGCGGTGCTTGGGTTTCTATCCGTTGCGAGGGGTTTGCTTGGCCTTAAACATCCAAGTGAGTTATGCGTCATTTGGTATCAGAGCTTAGGGTTCCAAATCATTCTACTGGTATTGATAAGAAGAGTGGTGAGGTACATTCTACTGACAGTGAGGTTGAGGTTGAGGATGATGAGCCTGCGATAGAGGATACTAGTGACAGAGAGGGGGCTGCATACCCGCTGGATAACTTTTCTTTAGTTGTGAAGCGTGCTTTGAGTGCACAAATTGGTGAGGATAAAAGTGATATGCAGAGGGAGAACATATTTCATACTAAATGTCGTGTGAATGGCAAGGGCTGTAGTATGATCACTGACGGGGGCAGTTGTCTAATGTCGCAAGTACATCTTTAGTTGAGAGGTTAAGATTAGATTGCTTGAAGCATCCCAAGCCTTACAAGTTGCAGTGGTTTAATGACTATGGAGAAGTACGGGTAACTAGGCATGTATTATTGAGCTTCACCGTTGGGCCTTATACTGATGATATTTTGTGTGATGTTATACCCATGCATGCAGGACACATTCTTTTAGGAAGATCGTGGCAGTTTGATAGAAAGGTTATACACGATGGGTTTAAGAATAAGTATTCATTTCAGCATAAGGGAAAACCCATTACCTTATACCCACTTACACCGAGGCAAGTCCACAAAGATCAAGTCAAGTTGCAACTTGAGAGAGATAGAGAGAAAAAGAGTGCAAACACAGCCTTGGAGAAAACACATGAGGGGAGTGTGACTGAACCTGGTAAGGAAATTAAGGCTAAGGCCGTGAGTGTTACTAAGGGGTGTGTGAGTGAACCTAAAGGGGAAATGAAAGGGCGAGTGAAAAAGAGCTTCTACATTGGTGAGGGTGAAGCAAAGAGACTTACAAGGCTAGCAAGCTCATGATTTTGCTAGTCTACAAAGATCACCATATTTGTATAGCTAACACTGACCATTTGCTTCCTTTGTCCATTTCATTTCTTTTGCGGGAATTCAATGATGTGCTGACAGAGGACATTCCTAGTGGGCTCCCACCCATTAGAGGTATTGAGCACCAGATAGATTTCATACCCGCGCAATCATTCCCAATAGACCAGCCTACCGAAGCAATCCTGAGGAAACAAAGGAACTTCAGAGGCAAGTGCGGGAGTTGATGGAGAAAAGGTATGTCAGAGAAAGTATGAGTCTCTGTGCGGTACCAGTTCTTCTAGTTCCTAAGAAAGATGGGACGTGACATATGTGCATTGATTGTCGAGCGATCAACAATATAACGGTAAAGTATCGTCACCCTATTCCTAGACTAGATGACATGTTAGATGAATTGCATGGTTCCAAAAATTTTAGTAAGATTGATTTAAAGAGTGGATACCATCAGATTCGCATGCGAGAGTGAGATGAGTGAAAACTGCATTTAAGACCAAGTATGGCTTGTATGAATGGTTAATTATGTCATTTGGTCTTGCAAATGCACCTAGCACATTATGAGATTGATGAATCATGTTATGCATACATTTATAGGTAGGTTTGTTATAGTTTATTTTGATGAATTCTTAGTTTACAGTAAAACAATAGATGAGCATGTACGCATTTGAAGCATGTTCTTGATGTGTTAAGGCATGAGAAAATGTATGCTAACATTGATAAGTGCACTTTTTGTATGGATAGAATGGTTTTCCTTGGTTTTGTTATAAGTGCAGATGGCATCAAGTTGATGTGGAAAAGGTAAAGGCAATTCAGGATTGGCCTACACCGACAACTGTGACCGAAGTCAGAAGCTTCCATATTTTAGCAAACTTCAACCGTAGATTTGTTAGAGAATTCAGCAGTATTACAGCACCACTGACTGAAGTAGTGAAGAAAACTGTTGGCTTCAAATGGGAAGAAGAGCATGAGCGTGCATTCCAGGATCTTAAAATGAAGTTATGTAGTGCACCAGTTTTGGCGCTACCCAACTTTGAGAAGACATTTTAGATTGAGTGTGACGTATCCGGATTAGGCATTGGAGCGGTTCTTATCAGAATAGCGGCCAATAGCCTACTTTAGTGAGAAGCTTAACGGAGCAGTTTTGAGATACCCCACATACGACAAGGAGTTTTATGCGCTAGTGAGAGCCCTTGATACTTGGCAGCATTATCTATGGCCTTGAGAGTTTGTGATCCATATAGATCATGAGTCATTAAAGCATTTGAAAGGTCAAGGTAAGCTAAACAAACAGCACGCACGATGGTTAGAGTTTGTTGAGACTTATCCATACGTAATCCGCTACAAACAAGGTAAGGAAAACAATGTCGCCGATGAACTATGGCGAAGGTATGCTTTACTTACTTCATTAAATGCAAGGATGCTTGGGTTTGAATTTAGTAAAAAAAAACTTTATGAAAATGATACTGACTTCAGTATTATCTATTATGCATGTGAAAAGTCTACATTTAGTAAATTCTACCAACATGATGGGTTTCTGTTTAAGGAAAATAGATAATGCATTCATGTTTGTAGTATGCGTGAGTTGTTAGTTAGGGAAGCGCATGGGGGTGTTGGGGAAGTTGTGGAACCCCTAGAGTCGGATCGGTTCTCCGCTCAACGGAAGTGGGTCAAACCTGTGGATATCTAGCATGGGTGTATTTTAAAAATTAATAAAATACAATATTTTATTTTTCAGGTGTTTTAGGGAAAACCTGAAATAATCTAGATCCGGAAAAATCATCGGGATAAAAATCGAACAAATTTCAAAAATTTTCGGACCCGTGTTACTAATTGGGGCAAGCCAAACACCTGTTTTTTTTAAAAAATTATTTTCTAAAAATAAAACCCCTTAAAACACTTTAAAATCACCCAAAACTATTTTAATTTCAAAACCAACCACAACATTTATTATAAAATAAATATATATAAATTCTAAATATATATATATATATATATATATATATGCATTTCTTTGAATCAAATTACAACCCAAAATAGAATCTAAATAAGAAATGTCTCATGAATAATTCTAGGTCACCCAAAGGTGGTCAAGTGATTCTAGAATGGTAGCCATAACCCTAAGCTTTAATTTAGAGTTCCAAACTCTTATTAATTGTTCCATGTCCAACATGAACATCTTTGACCTAATACATAAGCATGTTGTGTTTATACTTCTAAAGTGTCCTAACACAATTGATTAGCATTTTTCATCATTAAGCTATATGATCATGCATCTAATACACAAATGAACATATCTTATGAGAAGATCAAACATTACCTAGAAAGCTTGATGCAAGATCCAATCTACTTCTCCTTTGTTGAAATTGTGGGAGAACCTCCAAGGTGTGCAAGCTTGACTTCAAGATCCAATCTTATTTCCAATGTTTCCAAGCTTCACTTCAGGATCCAAACTTGATTTCTCCTTGATGAATGTTGTAGAGACCTCACAAGCTTCTCTAAACACTTCTCTAACTTAGGCTAATCTCTCAAGAATTTGCTTATGCTTATTAGTTTTCTTGTACTTGTAATTAAAACCTTCCTAAAGCTTGTTATTTATAGCAAAACTTATGTAATTTTTAATTAATAAAAGTTGTAATCAACTTTTAAGTGGGCTTAATCTAATTTGTCCAAATATGTATAATTAGGTGTGACTAATCTCTATTGTCTCCCACTTTGATTTAATCCAATTAAATCAAGCCAATGATAAGGAAATGGATTAGATCAATGTTCGCCACTTTGATTTAATCCAATTAAATCAAGCCAAAACCACATATTATTACATACTTATAATTACCATAATATCCTCAAATGGTAGAGATAATTATGATTTTACAATTAATCCCTTGTGTAATTATTGAATTAATCCAATTAATTCAATTAGGTCAAAGTAAATAATCAATGTTATCCAATAACACTTGATTATCTTAGTTGATAATTATAATATCGAATATTATCTTTTATTAAAATTAATCGGCTACCCAAGTGCTCAACTAATACACTTCATGTTGGGACTCTCTAAGTTCAGACATGTTTGTCATATAAGCCTAGTTAATATGTACGTAATTCGGCCACCTCCGAATTCGCGAAGAACACGAATGACCTTTCTGAACTATACAAGTCGAAGTCATCACATATGTTTAAAAATCCATCCGTCGTAGGCTATCCGAGTTGTGCTTAGGAAACATAGAATATACCGTCAAGTTTCCGAGACGCACATCTCATGTCGACATGTCCACGATTCTTCATAACTGATGCGATCCACCCTAGGTGATCGACTTTGGCCAAAGATTTAAGAATCATGACTTTACTAACATGGATACCTAAACCCCTTACGGTACACATACGGGGCGAAAGATCCTATCTCACTTCGCACTTAATTACTGAGTGCATCGGTCCACACCCAACGAACATCTAGAGGCCAGACCATGAAAGGTTTCTGACATACATGGCATCAAAGTGTGGAGGATCTCACACAAAATCAATGTTATCATATAGTCAAAGGATTACATATGCTACTCGACACGAGGAGATTCTGATTTGACGGTGGTGTATACTTCCAACTATTAGGAATCATCTGTGAGTCATTCAGTATTCGCTTCAACGAATACCCATATGTCTATACAAGTTTCCAAAACTCATGGTACATCCGGTTAAACCATTGGAACTCCAATTCCAATATATGACATGTGCTAGTCTTCTAGGTTATAGGAATTCGACTGTATTCCAAAACCAACGACTATGAATATTTACTTTAAGAATAGTTTACACCTATTGTCAAGACTATTCTAAGGTTGATGTCATTCTTAGCATTTCTATACATCAATCTAATACGCATAATGACAATACCATTATAAGTTATGAAATGTAAAATGTAGTTATTTTATTAATAAATAATAAAATATACAATTCGAATTGGCACTCCAAACACCAACTCCATCAGAGGGAGGTTTAATGGGGCACTTTGGCATTGCCAAGACCTAAGGAGTATTGAGCGAATATTTCTATTGGCTTAAAATGCGGAGAGATATTGAGCGTTTGTGTGATAAATACTTAACTTGTAAAAAGGCTAAATCTAAGGTTATGCTCATGGTTTGTATACACCATTGTCTGTACCTAGCGAGCCATGGGTAGATGTATCAATGGACTTTATATTGGGTTTACCTATGACTATGCGGGGTAAAGATTTCATTTTTGTAGTGGTTGATAGGTTCAGTAAGATAACACACTTTATAGCATGTCATAAGACTGATGATGCCACTAACATTGCTTTGACAACTGAAAATTTTTTTGACAAACACAACTTTTGATTGTTTTTTTTGACT